>PDGT01000051.1:767396-810518 GCA_003671415.1 Megathymus violae
TCCCCCTATGACAATCAAAAGAAAGCCATGGCCCCCAGCCCCCCCAGCACTACTATCCTTGACTACGGTAGCGGTCTCGTTAACGGTGGAGCAGGGGGTGCGAAGAATCCCCGGCAGAGATCCCGCAATCTCACAAACGACCCTGGGCGTGGCAACTTATAATGCACGGACGCTCAGGTCTGACGAAAAGATGGTCGAATTGGAGGAAGAGATACACAAGTTGCGTTGGGATGTTATGGGGTTGTCTGAAGTGCGAAGACAGGGACATGACACGATAATCCTTATATTCCGGTAACTTGTTCTTCCACCGGGAGGGAGAAAAACAGTCCCAAGGTGGTGTCGGATTCCCAGTCCGCAAGTCTCTCGTCAACAACGTTGTCAAGGTTGATAGTGCGTCAGCTAGGGTAGCGTACCATATACTCAGAACCAAACAGTGTTCGCTGAAGGTCATACAGGTATACGCACCGACCTCGGCACACTCAGACGATGAAGTAGAAACTATGTATGAGGATATTTCCAGGCCATACATACTTCCGAAGCCTACTTTACCATTGTAATGGGAGACTTCAACGCAAAGCTGGGAACAATGAATGTTGATGAGCTAAGAGTGGGGCAATTTGGATATGGGCAGCGGAACGCCAAGGGACAGAGATTGGCTGACTTTATGGAGAAGGATGGACTCTTTATAACGAACTCCTCCTAAGAGAAGCAGCCATCTAGAAAATGGAGTTGGATGAAATCCGACGGTTCCCTTAAAAACAAGTTAAGACTTCATCATGACGATTAAACGGCACATATTTAATGATGTCTCTGTGATCAGCAGGGTGAAAATCGGTAGCGATCACCGTATCGTAAGAGGCACATTGAATATCGATGTCAAGATCGAGAGGTCACGGCTGGTGAAGTCTACGCTCCGTCCTAGTCCCGCCCAAATTCAAAACCCCAAAGATTTTCAGCTCGAGCTTCATAACCGTTTCCAGTGCCTAGCCGAATGCGACCTAGTAGACAAGATGAACAACGGTTTGGTGGAAACTGTCTTAGCTGTTGGGTCTGAATTCTGCAGCACCCAACGGCGAAAGAGGGCTCAAAAACTTTCAAAACGAACGATGAAACTCATGGCAGAACGGAGCGAAATGAGACTGCATTCCCCAGTTAATTTGTATATGAGTAGCGTAAACTCAAGAGAAGAATCTCGAACTTCATGTGACACAACTTGCGTGCTTTCCATACTTCGCCTATTAAAACCGCAATCGAGTAAAATCAGAGCTCTAAACTGTTCGTAAAGATTTCGTCTAGTGGGCAGGGCCAGATGACAAAGCCGATAAGTATGGTTTCATCAAAGCCTGAGACTCTGAGAGAGATTGAGAACTTCTATAGACAGTTATATACCTCGACTTACAAACCCGTTACTAACGTAGCTCAGGACACAAGAGCAAAGTTAGTTCAACACTATACCGAAGCCATCCCGGACATCAGCCTGTTTGAGATTAGAAAGGCTCTCAAAAAGCTTAAGAACAACAAGGCGCCAAAACTTCTGAGAGCGGGTGATAAACCGGTACTTATAGTATTCAAGAATCTATTCAATTCTGTCATCTCTGAGGGCATAACGCCTAACGTGTGGTACAGGAATGTAGTGGTGCTTTTCTTTAAGAAAGGAGATAAAATCTTATTAAAGCTGTTGAGCCACGTGTACAAGCTGTTTCGAAGGTCGTTACGAATCATCTCGCACGCAGGTTTGATGATTTCCAACCTCCCGAGCAAGCCGGTATTCGAAAAGGCTTTAGCACCGTTTGGCAGATTATACAGAAGACTGAGGAGTACAATCAGCCGCTGTGTGTAACGTTTCAAAAAATACGAGAAATCCTTCGATTCTATTGAGACTTGGGCAGTACTGCAGTCCCTGCAGCGCTGCCAAATTGACTATAGGTATATCGAAGTGTTGAAGTGTTTGTACAGCAACGCCACCATTCAGTCCGACTACAGGACCAGAGTACGGAACAAATCCCATTGCAAAGAGGCGTGAGACAGGGAGATGTCATATTTCCGAAACTGTTCATTAACGCTGTGGAGGATGTTTTAAAGTTCTTAGAGTGGAAAGAATTTGGAATCAACATAAATGGCGAGTACATCATAAACCTTCGTTTTGCCGATGCCATATTCATAATGACGGAGTCGCTCCTCAACGACCTCAGTAGAGTTTTCCAATAGGTTGGTCTTGGGATGAACATGGAGAAGACGAAAGTTATGTATAATGTCCATGTACCACCTATACCGGAATTTGTTGGGAAAAATACTCGCGAAGTTGTAGACAAGTATGTCTACTTGGGACAAACTGTCCATTTAGGTAGGTCCAACTTCGACAAATAGGTCGAGCGAAGAATCCAACTCGGCTGGGCAGCGTTCGGGAAGTTGCGATCTATCTATATGTCCACAATATCCCAGAATTTGAAAACCAAGGTTTTCAACCAGTGTGTGTTACCAGTGACTACATATGGTACTGATACGTGTTCTTATACTGTTGGCGTCATCAGGAAGATTGAAGTCGCTCAACGAGCTATGGAGAGGGCTATGCTCGGGGTTTCCCTGCGTGATAAAATTCGTAAGGAAGAGATTCGCAGGAGCCACTACAGTCACCGACATAGTTCTTAGAGTTTGCAAATTGAAGTGTCCAAAGTGAAGGCAGTCCACATCGCTCGTTGAACCGACAACCGATGGGGAACAAAGGTTCTCGAGTGGCAACCACGAACCGGAAGGCGTAGCGTGGGACGGCCCCCCACTAGATGGACCGACGACCTGGTCAGAATTGCAGGGAAAACCGCTGGATGCGGGAGGCGAGTAGCCGTTCTAAATGCATGTATTGCATGTATTTGCATGTATGATTATTTATTATAAATTGAGATTTGTAGTCGAATAAAAACGCAGAGTCAAGCCGCACGCCGCAGCCGCCAATCGCAACGGCTAACTGTATGAACGCAGTCAGCGGAGCGGCTCTGCGGTCGGGCCGGCTGTCTGCTCGCTCCGAAATGGGGGAGCGACCAAAAATAACATAACGAGTCAAGCTTGTAATAACATTTGTCCTAATATATTAGTATTGTGACGTCCGCCAGCCCGATTTATGAACTACCGTGCGAACTCACCTTATTATTCATTATTATTAATGCCACTGTCTGCACCGGGATTATTAACTATTTGATATGTGGCTGAGGTTTAAATGATATGATACAAATAATGTTTGACGTTAGAAAGTTTTCAGTTCGTTCTCTTTCATTTGAAGCATTTCCTTTACGAAAAGAGTTCATGGAAAAGATGGTTATTATTTATTTTGATGATGAGATGGATATTAATTAATGATGCTTGAATGTTTTAAATGCATAACTGAAACGTTTGTATCCGCCATGAAACAGTCTTGTCTTGTTGGTCCTTTAATTTTTACATAAGCTAAGTCACAGATAAAAGTCCCCAGGCCCTCGTTTATGATTCAGATAAATGTTACGTTTGGGTCTATGTTACACGCTGCAGGGAATTTTAGCGGAGGGCTGTGATGTATTAGCTTTTTTTAAATTATGATTTTTATGTTGCGTTGAGAAAAAATTAGCAGAATTTATTTTCACGATGAAACAAAAGTCGAGCGCGTCAATTAATTTTTAATGGTTAGTTATACCAGGATACCAGGGTAGGTTGAATTTTGATGAAATTCCTACTGATATATGATATATCGGTTCATACAGTTTGCTTATCGGTATTTTTTTTCCTATAGGTATGGTTTAAATTATGTCTTTGTTGCGTATGTCCTGTCAATCTTCAAGTACCATGGTTAGAGACGTGGTTACGTAAAATTAGAGATATCACCTAAAAACCATGATGACGGTAATAATTCAATGTAACAGTTTAAAAATAATTTAAACTTTTAAACTGTTATTTTTGTCGAGGAATTGTTTGTCGTTTTACTTATTTTATTCACAATTGACGATTCTAGACTGTCTATTGACATTTTAAGCATAGACTACCTAAGTAAGAGAAATTCGTTGATAAAAATAATTGATAATACAATCTTATAAAAAATAAACGATAAATTATAACTAACAAATAGCAAATATAAAATATTCAAAGTATGTATAAAACTATATCATTTATTATGTTATTTATTAAAACTTTTATTTATGTTATTTTATGATGGCCTCTGATCATTATAATTAGACTTGTTAAAATTGTTAATTTTTAAATGCATTCCAAAAATCGTTTGTTTATTCACGCTAAAGAAGTGTAACCTATAAGTATAATAAACATTGTGCGTCACAGACAGCCATGTATAAGTTACGGAAACGGAAAGCGGCACGTGCTACGAGTGATGGCAGCACTGTCGCTGTGACTCGACACTCGTTCATTACAACGGATTCTAAATGAGCGACAAGGACTAGGGATGTTACGGATATGAGATTACGGATCTGGATAGGGATACGAATGTATGAATAATATTTTACGGGTTTCGATTTCGGTTACGGATATTAGATGATTTAAGACTTGGCAAAAACAACACAACACAGCAGTAACAGTAACCACACAACAGCAACAGTTTCGAATTCATGTGTAGTTGTTATGTAGTAATATACTCACAGAAAAAAACGATAGCCTTAAAAATTCAATAATAAAAAATGTCTAAAGTGAGAACGACGAGGCAAGTGTATCGGTTCGGCCGGAGAAAATATTTTACAACGTATTTTATTTAGACTATGCCGCTATTCGAAATTATCTGAAACTTTTACTGTTTCGGATATGTTTCGGATATATTTTTATTTCGTATATCCGACAGTTTCGATTACAGTTACGGAGCTCCATAACATCCCTGACAAGGACTATGCCTGCGATAGCCTCACTAGTGTTGTAACCGGGCTGGAGGATCTTGTCTCTCTACTTCTATACGTTTCGTTTGTAATTATTGTTAAACAGTGAATATTCGAGGGAACGTTACTCTGTTCGAATGGTCAAAATATGTAATATGAAATATATTTTACTATATAAATATAACGTTTTTTTATTATTTTACTTAGTTAGCTGTTTTACATAACTTATGAATTTTACATAGGATCGTTATAGGACCAGGGTCTAAGAGTATTATTAGCGAATGAAAATGCTGCAAGATAAAATTTTATAGCGTGACCAATGAGCGAACAAACAGAGGCCAAAAAAATTTTTCTTGCACATTTTACAGTTTTATGGGTTTTTAACTAGCGCCATTAATGACAATTTCTAGCAATGTAGCCTCAGAAAATGAGTATTTATGATCAGTCAGAAATAATAATGAAATACTAACATTTCGTAGGAACATAAATCAAATGGCAGTTCAACTATGTATCTTGTGCAGTCTAGTTATATGATTGTTGTCGGTGCTCCCCTGCTATGCCACCCGCCTGAGTTTAAATCTATCAGGGACTTTGCTTTATCTCTATTAAAAGTTTTTATTACTTCGTTCGATGAAGTCAAATGCCGTTTAACAACTTGTATGCTTACGCGCTCTCTGTAATGTCCTCTAAACGTGTGAAATCTGCAAATACGTTATTAGCCATAACGGTGGTAACCATAACCTTGATCTGTCACATTGACAGGAGAGCATAGACCAGGCGTTCAGCAGTTATGGGTTGTGATTGACATAATTATTATACGTAAATTTTCACGAAACAATTGACTGATGTTGCAGTATTGTAGAAGTCGTTTGTATTTTTACTATCGCCTAAATAGGATATTGTGGTTTGTCAATCGAAATATTTAATTATACGAATATTACGTTCACTGGCAGGCACTAATCTAAATATTACACAAGGTAAAATAGAAACAATCTAGTAATCATATTTGTATAAAAAACCTTTGTAATGGGAATATCTGCGAAATCTGGTCACGGTGGTTACATTAATAATAAATCTCATTGTTTCCGATTAGAAAAATGGTATACGAGATATTATGTTTGTGTGGACCGTATTCTGGATTGTATTAATAAATAATCGTAAGTAACAAAGAAAATAAAATTTTGTTATTGTGTAGTATGGTTCTGGTATTGTAGAATTTTTGGCGCTATTTCTAAAGTCCTTGCCATCTAAGGCTACTCATCTCAGTGAGATAACGGCGGTAAGTTATTAGTGGACTTTGATGTATTTTCTTTTATCCCGACGGCCCTTCCACATAGTGGTAACACTCATCACCTAGTAACTACTGTCCTGCTTGTAAATTCAGCTGATTTTTGTGGTTTTCTTCGCAACGTTCAACAGTGACTTAGAAATGCGCCCGGTGCTAAAAATACTTTTTTACGTTATGTAATTTTTTCACGATTTCACGATTTTTATATTGTAAGTGGTTCAAAATATTGGTATAAAATTAAAAAATCGGGAGTACGCGTTACAGTTATAATATATACTGTGGTATACAGTTACTTTACACCTTAGGGTGACCGTAGTAGTTTTTATGTTTATTTATTAGGGTCTGCGAGAGACTGTTACACTATATAACACGTTTAAACTTTACACAAAGCTCATAACCTTTTAAAGCCCACATCACCGGTATAACCAAGAACACTAGATAAGTTAGAAATATATATCCACTAATACTAGAGTGTAATAGTAGACTGTGAATTTTATGAGTTTGTGTGTATGCGGAAGGTAATTTTCGGAATCACGGCACCTATTTGAAAATTGTTTTGCCATTTGAAAGAAAGATTATTCCGGATGGATATAGACTTCATATCTTGTATATTATATAAATGTTTAACCTAAACGAAGGGAGGCGGGCGGCAAGTATATTAAATGTTTTTTTTTTTTATATTATTCTTTAAAAGTCTTTTATAATACCTGTAGATATATATGTACATATGAACAATTATGTTGAAGTCGACTGGCTGTCCAATTGCATATTATATTATCTCACGGGATATTGACGTTGACAACTAATGAGTACTGTCAGACAAACACTTTTTGTGTGTATTCCGGGATCTCACTTCTCATTTCACATGCAAAGGTTTAAAATTAGTGACTTTTGAATAATTTTCGTTCCGAATCGTGTAACTTAATCAGTTGCAGTTATATTCAAATGGTTTGTGATATTATGGTGTAGATAAATACCTAAAGACAGATACACTATAAAATAATACCGCCGTAACTGGTTCCGCACGAGTTAATAGCTTACTCTGTCATAGTCATATTATGTCGATTTTAAAGATAGTAACAGAAAAAAAAACATGTGTATAAGTAAATGTGTATACTCGCAAATTTCCTTAATGATTTTAAATCTGAATTTGTTTCAAAACGATATTTGTGTAACCTGAAATTATTAATACTTAAATGTATTGTAAAACGTTGTTTGCTTAGCCAACTGTTAATGTTATTCAAAAATGTTTATTGGTTTATTTCTATATAAGTTAAAAAGTTTAAGACAAAGTATCACAGCGATATCCATCATGCGATATGCTAACCTTGTATGTTAGTATAAAGTATATTTATGTACTTACTTATGTTACAAGGAAGGACAGATGCATTTCGCTATATCCGCCTTTTTGCTTAAGCATCCAGAATCATATTGATAATCCTTGGCTAAGGTAATAAGTACATAAAATGATTTATTACATTTTTATCTAAGGCTATAACTTGAAAATATAAAACGCAGTTATTTTCCTATTTAGTAATATGTACATATCTTAATTTAGTAAATAGAATAAAATTCATAAATAGAACCATCCGTCTCCATTCCATAAATTTTATAATATAAAAGGCGCACACAGTAGATGTTGATTTTTCCTTAATGTGAATAAAGTTTCCAATTAGTATATAAGGCGTAAGTGCTTACTTGCGCCTTATCAATTTCCTCTTAGATATAGAAATCAAATAAGCGACTTTGGAATCACCGAAACCAGAAAAAAATCGTAAAACTTAAGGATTTAACTACGTAGATGAGGCTTTTCTAACAAGTTTCTGATAAATCCGCCTATTTTTCTCTACTTAGGAACTAAAAAGTGGTAAAACTTTGGCTGTGTTATAACTCCACATTATGTAGACGGTAAACACGGTACATTTAACGACAGATTAGTTTCTCTTTGTGTATCTATACAAGACTTCTCAGCAAGTAATACATTGAACAATTCCGTGAATGTGACTTTCGTTTACTTTTCGAATGCAAACACTGAAGCAGCACTGTAAGTGTTAAGTTACACACGATATAACACGGCGATGTTTTGTGTTCTATGATTATTTAAGTTTATCTGGCGTGTAAATAACATACAAGTATGAAACATACTTTGTGGGAATGGATCTTCTTCACAATTATCTTGGAATGGTTGAAAGATCATTAATGTCTGGCTTCTTATTAGAATCGGCGGACAAAGTTCTCCAAAGAGTTTTAAGCGCTCAAAAAACTTTGCTAGTATGCCGATAGGGTGACCATACCCTTTGCCGCTATCGGCCACACGTCCATCTGCCGGTTTCATCCAAACTGACTTATATCGTTGATCGTTAATGATTGACAGGCCGCCGTGCTATGATCGCTTCAGTGCAACGATTAAAACGATACGCTCGGAACCCGACACGGATGCAATGTTTACGTTACAAACCGCTACGCGTACTGCGCTGCTGTTATTACTGTTTATTTATACACGTGCCCAACGGTTTTAACGTAGCACTTTTGATAGACCACCCGAATATGTATTATTTTGAAATTCGCGGTAGATTAGGTTGTTTCGATTTCATTCTTGATCTTATATTATCTTGGTCTGCAGATCCTGTCTGACGAACTAAGGGTTTCTGGACGGATATTTCTAGGATATATTAATAGTCATGCTTTTTAAGATTTTTACTTGTATTGTTTTTGTGGATGTCCATGTTTTTCTCACCACAGTCAATCCTAGGGTGTGTTTTCATTCACATCTGTGCGTTTATTTATTATAGGATGGTAACATACCTTCGCTTCGCTTCGGAAATTATTCCTTTTAATCGGATGAGATGACCTCATGATCCATCGCCTTTAAATGTATTCAAATCTAGATAGAAATATGTGAATGCCTCAAGAAAAATTTGTATAAGTTGCTTCTTTGTACAGTAACGGGAGAATTTGAATTATTTTCTAATGTCATGTAAAGTTCTCTGATGACAAATGTACATTGCTTCAAAAAGCGCTTAAAACCTTTTCAATCAATTTGAAATGTATAGTTACTTAAGTTAAGGATTCGTTAAGCCATGTAGGATTATGTTAATTACAATATAATATAGAATTATGTTATTTACCTACACCTGCAGAATTTTGTGTTTGGGGCTGTAAGTAGTAAAGGTAAAAATAAAGGTAAAGGTAAAAGGAAAGTAAGTGGAGTAAAGTAAGTTTCAGGCCTTATTACGAGAAGATATAACGTGCCTTGTAGTAGTCCACTGATGCATTAAAGCTAAATTTATTAAATAACTAGCAAGCTGCCCTCGCCTCGCTTCAGGAAAACTACGCCTTACATTATTTTAAATTAATTTATAACTTTTTTATTTAGTATGTACGGATTGCAATGAAACAAACTTTAAATATTAAGTGCGCCTACTGCAAAATATTAGCGAAGACCAGAACGAAATCGGTTAAGCCGTTTCTGAGATTAGCGTGAACAAACGCACAAACAGCCAAAAATTGTAACCACTATTGTTTCGGGTTCTATTGCGTTTATAAAGGCCCGTAATAATGTTTTTTTTTCATATATTGTTAATGTACATAAATCGATCAGTTATAATTTTATTCTTAGTATAGATATCATGCAATCTTCGAAAGCAAATAGTCTTTAATTTAACATAAATATAAGCATTGTACCAACATTGAGTTATTGAGACAACAATTAAGTAAAACAATATTGTACAAATTTTAATTTACCTATTACATATTATGTTATAAAATCACATTCGTAGGGAATGTTCGCATTGATTCAGATGTAAATGTAAAATATATATTCGGATGTAATGTTTTTATAAAAGTATAATTGGTATGTAGAACTTACATAATAAGTTTAGTTGAGCTTGAATAGTATTAAAGAAAGCCTAGATAGATTAAGTGTCAGTTCCACGTTAGAGATTTTTGTAATTTACGTAATTTGTGAAGCATATCTTTGCTATACCTGATCTTCCATGTTAATTCTTTATTTAAAAATTTTAGTAAAAATACAAAAGCCAAATATGTTATTTGATTAGGTCGTAAATATATCATTTCGAATGATTTACTTTTTTATGTTTATACTCAACGAATGAATAAACAAACGGTTGAAAATAATTAATAATTTTCATTTGTCCAATCATCAAAAACTTCAATGATGCGTTTTCAGACAAGAGGTAGATAATGAATCTACTTTTAAGTCGGCGCCTCGACATTGCAGCTGAAAGATATTAAAAATATATCACGAATAATTTAGAAGAAGGCTGGTAGCTAGCCAGGTAGGCAAACAACCTGTGCACAATGTACGAGTCCTGACGGATTTTTGGGTAGTAGAGTCCAGCGTCCTTCAATTTCTATTGAAGATAGCTGAATTCTACTGCTTACCTCACGGTAACACGTCCGTTGCTTCATCTCATGCTCAGCAGGTTGCACCACGACCAGGAAAATGAAAGAAATTGTATTACTTCACTATGAATTACACACAACTGTAACTGAGGGTGGAACACATCGATTTGGCTTAAGAATTAAGTATGGATGGAGGTAGTTCAGATTCAGATTTATTTTTACAACCGTCACCCATCAGTCAAATAATTAACTTAAAATAAACTTGAATAATTTTAATGTGTTATGGCTGAAGCGCTGGCGAGCCATTCAATAACTTAGTTCACTAACTTCTGTTATCGAAGTCCTCGGGCGCCTGTTACCGTGCCGATAAATCTGTAACAATCAAAAGCTAGTCAACTCATTACCTGGGTGTTAACTTTAAAAAATCTCCTCTGCCTCTATTTTAATTCACCTATGAAAATATAAACCTATTTATCTATCAACAGTGTACTAAAATCATATTCCACATTACATTTAAGAATATTTTTTGAAATCTCATGTAAAGTCAGCAATGATTACGAAAATTACGAAGCAAAAATATTGATATATACGTCAAAGTTATTCAATCGAAGACAAATTGTTATTTAATGGAAGAATCGGACACCCAGAATATTTACAACTTTCAAATCTTAAAGAAACTTCATTTTGGGCTGCAGTACATGGAATTAACTCTAAAACTTAAAAACCTAAAAGTTCACAGTAAATGTGATTTAGTTCAAACGAAATTTAATGAAAACCATCCATTCATTAAGTTAGTCTTAAGTAAGGATACGAAATGACCTACTAATAGGTCATTCGCTTGGAACTAACTCGTTTGTTCATTTGCTGACTTGTTACATAAAAAAAAAAAACAAATTTCACACAGCGGAATTGATAGTCGTCTACCGAAATGTAGACATAAAAAATGTATAACAAAATTCCGTTTGAATTGACGGAAACACAAAACTATTAATTACAAGCTCAACTGAAAAGCATTCTTTTGAAGAAAGTTTATTACAAACTAGATGATTACTTTAAAGACAAGACTGCTAGGACATGAGTTTAATATATAGTAGTTAGTAGTAGGAAGTGTTTTTTGTTTGTGAGTATGAAAATACTTTTTGGGGATTTCTTGCCGTGTGTACCGGGACCACTCACGGTAGGGATTTGTTCAAGCGATGGCGTAGTTTGACTTTCCAGTGTTTGTAAAAACCAACTTTGAATAAATTTAGATTCACTCTACCTAATTGTTTTTCACGCATATGCACATAAAACTTTCAAGTTATTAGATGCTCGAAATAAAAAGTTCCGTAACAAAGTTTCTACGTAATACTTGGCTTAGTTATTGATTTTTCAAAGTTTCTTTCATTTTTATAAAATTTGATGTTTTCAACATGTTTAACTGAGGTGTATATGAGAAAAATTTGAAGTTTTTACAGATAGTGGGTTAAATGCAAATTTGACAGCCCTTACAACCTTTTGTTACAACAACTTGTTTACAACGTAGTTTGGCAAAACCCGTAGGTAAACAAAGTCAATTCCGATTTTCATGAACTATATTTATGCTATGAGTCGATGACCATAGCAAATCAGATTTTTCCAAACTTCTATAAGTATGTCAACTTTCAAGACATTATAATCCCAGACATTTAGGATTGTTGTCAAGCACTGACTTATAATAATAAAAAAAAAAGTTATACAAGCAAGGAGTTTTTTTCGCTGTTGCTTCTCCACAATGTTAAAAAACCTTTTCAGAGACAGTAGTACAAGTAAAAAGTAACATGTTTAAATATTAAATGATTTCTAATTTCTAAATATTAAATGATTTCTAATTTTAACCTTTTCAGACTGTCTCAAGACGTGAACTTTTTAAAATATTTTCTTCATGCTTCATTTTTTTTCTTAGCTTTTCTTTTTTTTTCTTTTAAATCTTTTGTTCGAATGCACGTCTGCGCAGTAAACAGTTTAAGCTGTGCGTTGATATGAAAATCAGCCAGTTTGCTCCTTTATAATATACATATGCCTATGGAATATAAAATGGAACCCTATCCATGCAGTTCGGCTCGAACAAGACCAGCTTATATGACGGACAGACTTGTACCAAAATTGCTTAAAGTTTTAACTGCACTTTCGAACTATTATGTATCTAGGACCTGCGCCTAGCATGAGGGGAGGCGTGTCTTTAATATTGTAAGCGAAACTTCGCTATCAAATATGCTATGCAAAATATAATCATATTTTTTACGGAATTAAGGATATGATATGATACGAAGGTATGATACAACAGTGGGAGCCTAGTCGTAGGATATAGGTCTTCAGCATGGAATACTCAAGTTTGAATACTGCACGCACCTCTAATTTTTCAAATTATCTGCGTACTACAAATTAACTTGCTTCGGGAAGGAAAACATCGTGAAGAAACCTGTATAGTAGACAGTTCTCCACAATTTTCGCAAAGGCTTGTGAAATCTGTTAATTTACCCTTGCCCAGCTTAACAGACTATTGGTCTAAACCTTTCTCCTTGTGAAAGTAGACAGTGAGAGGAGACCCGATCCCAGCAGCAGGACGATATAAGTTGCAATAAGATCAATGATGACGAATAAGTGGTCAATACCGCGTAATTTTCTTAATACTAACGGCTTCACCTATAGGTTTACCGCCTAGACGAGTTGGGAGTCACTTCTTGTAGAATCCCAGGTAAAAAAAGTACTATGAGAACAACTCTAAGGGAACTTTTAGGGTATATGGGGACCCATCCTTGAGTCCAAGCCAACTCCCTCTAATCATAGTGAACCCTGCTGAACAACGGACTATGGCGAAGGTTCTCTCAGTACGACCTACTTTAATCTCAAAGGTACTCGTGCCGTATAGTTCTTTATCTGCCTGGTTAACTATCCTCTATTAAAAATCAACCGTGCAATGTAATAAATGTTTCCTTCGCTTCTATCATGGCTGGCAACCCTTGTGATGCTTTAGATGTTACGTACATGCCTGTGGTGTAGTGATCACTTACTATCAGGGGCGTGACTACTAGTTTGATACTTTTAGATTTAAAAAAAATGTTAATTTCACAATTAACACGTACGTGTGTAAATGTAGTAATGTAATGTATGTAATGTGCCTTATAATCGACGAATACCAAAGTATACAGACTTGATGACCTGTTAGTCATCGTTCTGGATTAGTTTTTAAATAATTGAATTAACTTTAATACATTAAAATATGACTCCGTTTTGTAAAAAAATATAACTGGACAATAGCGCCACCTATGGGAGGATATCAACATAATCATGAAAAGTGTTCCCTTAACAAAATCATTAAATTGTATAAATATGATCTCAGGTCGTTCAGAAGTAATGTAAACTTTAATAGGCTATTACATATATAAAGATTATATATAGTAGAATAATTTCTTAGTGTAATTGTACGGTCTATATCCAACTAAGTCTCATTATGGTTCAAACAGGACCCGACCCACTTAGGCTTAGAATAATTACATACCTTAATGGATAAAATATAATTGATGTTCTATATACACTGTTATTGATCGTGCGTTGACGTGCGTATATGGAGATTTCTTTGAAATTATTGAGCTTTTTGAGGTTTCTTATTGAGGGCGTAGATAGTGTCAGGATGCCGAAAAAAGTGCAATCTTCATATATCCATAAAGAATTCATTATGAAGACTAGGAACAAGTATATCATATGTTTTTACCAAGATTGAAATACATCTATATATTTTAAAATTTAAAATAAGGGATAAAAGCAGTCTTGTCTGATTCCAAAGCCATCTCCTTTAGCTTAGTGAAAAATGTCTGTGAATTCTGTTAATTCTCACCTATGTCTTCTGAGAATTGAGAAATTGTGAGTTGTGATAACGACTGGTCAGAAATTTTTGACTTGAATTTGTGAATTTGAATTTAGTGACATTCTCATCGGTATCTGTACCCACTTAAACTGATGAATCTTGTGACGTCACTAAAATAACAGGCCGCCTGTCCTGTACATATATCTAAAGATTATCAGAAAACAATATACATTATGACGATTAAATAAAAACTTTAGCAGTTTCCAAGTGGGCGACATCTACATTTGAGGAAACACATTTTGCTGATTACTTTAGTAATTATTTCGTCTTTTGGGATATTGACGGACATTTCGAAATTGGGTTATTTATTCAGACGTTTTCCAACGTTTGCCTAAATTGGGACTGTTACCAAATTAGCTCATTCAGTGAAGGATGGCTTCAAAAAACTTTGGATTCCTTATATTTCTTGGGAGTTGTCGTTCAGAGATACAACTGAAGCGTTCTGAGGACCTAATTAGGAGCCTAATTGTTTCTTTAACTGACTTTAAATAAGACTGTGGTCCTAATTATTGGAAACATCTAATTATGCATTTAATTCGCTTTTTAACTTTACATTGAGGAACTATAATTAAAAATTTTCGTAATTCTGATGTAATATATGAATATAATATGTGTTTTTGCTTATTCCATATAAAAATATAAGAAATTTTAATTCAGAGCATGATTTTGTAACTCAATCATTTATTTTATATTAAAAATATTTTTTCCATTATATATTTCATTACGCTGTATAAAATCTAAGATTTTAACATTTCGTTGATTAATTTTTGTGCAAACTTTTAATTTAATCATTTCATTTATACATGAAAAATATAACTATATAATTACTATAATCATTATATGTTAGTGTGTCTTAAATCTATATAAATTAAGATGCGAATTTTCCATTTTGTCGGTGATATACATATTCTATACAGATTATGAGTATCCATGTTTCTTATCTCTAAACGAAAATTTAATAATATACTATTTGTTTTACATAATTATATAAATATATTAAATTATATAACTTTTATGAAAAGAAAAATGTAACTGAGTTTAAACAATATATATATATATATACACTGTTGCGTTATGTACAACAGCTAAAAATTGAAAATGTCTCATATACATACATAGTATTATAACTTTGTTCATATCTATAAATGTACTTAATCAGTTTAATATGTGTTTGCTTTTAGTGCTAAGAACCAGATGCGTCCATAATTGCTGGTTCCACTGTTTAATAGCAATAAAGTTGTTCTCTACAATGATACACTTATATGAAAAGCACTAAACACCCTCCGATGCATATTCAGTGAACCTATCACTCGTCTGCTGTTTCGTAACCACAAAAACATTGCTGATTGATCCCTAACCAGTATACTGTCTGTCAGCTATAGCCAGCTCCCTCGGGAGTCAGCTCGTCCATTGATGAATGCACCCGATCCGCGCCCCAGACTCGGCCGTCATCAGTCACGGACGCCCTCCACATAAAAATTCCCCCCCGACGTATCACTTGATTAATGTTTGTAAAAACCCCAATTAAGAAGGAACCGACGTTTTATTTAAACTTTACCCGTATATTAACTCACTAAACAGCTGTTCTTAGACGTGTGCGGGCTATATCGACGCATGGACTTACTACTTCGAATATTTCAAATTGTTCGTAATGAAATGTTTTATTCTTGGCCTTGATTGATTTTTTTTTTCTTTAATCAATATTTGTCTAGGAAAAGGATTCAATTATGTTACAGATCAGTAAAAAGAAGTATGTAGTGTAACCCCCATTAATAGACGAGAAAGTCAACAATATCGGTGACGTATTTTCCAATTTTATTCTGTGCAGCAATACTGTAAAAGTTTGACTTAATAAATAAAAAAACGTTTTGTTTGTAACTGCATTATCTTTACCAATCCTTACCTTTTGTAGATTTCGGGTCCAGTCAGAACCACGGCCACAGTGGAGAACTCTCAGTAATGCAAGTTTCTTCACGACGTTTTCCAATTTACCTATTCCGTGCTCCAGAGATTTGCTTCCGCATTTTATGTTAATTTTCAGAATTTATCTTTTTTAGCAGCGTGCGCTTTGCTGCGTGGAAGTGTTGCAGCGTGTTCGGTCCGTTAATTATAATATTTTGGTCACATTTCTTTAAGTTAAATGTTTGTAGTAATTTACCATTTTCTATTTTATATCTTGCCACATAGATAACTCAAGTCAATTTTCTCAAGTACATCATTAAATTACAAAATTGGAAAGAAACTATTTTCTGTGCAATATTTAAGTTTTAAGATACTTTTTTAGTTAATTTTTAAAAAGATAATCTGGCTTATGTAGTTCTGGATATAGCTTACGTTCAACTTCTAGAGTAAATGTACTCAGGTTTAAAGCATTGAAATCCACGACAAATATCGCACGGAAAGTAATTTAATATGTACTATAGATACATTTGAAATTGTAAATTGTATTTGAAATTGTTTAAGAATCAAATTTCATAATAAACGACATTTCGTACTTTATTGTCACAGTATTATAGGGTTGAAGGATTACTCCAGTCTTCATTTCCTAGGAAAAGTTCTTAAATAGTGAAAGCAATAAAATGGACTATAATATTTTCAAGTCATGTTTGTGTTAAAATTAATTATCAATTTCTTCGTTGACGAAGAAAATCGTGGTGAAATTTTAGTACCTGAGAGTTGTTTTTAATGTTGCAATACATTCTTATTGGATTTTTTCTCTCTCATTTTGCCACTGTGAGAAACGATACTATCTCCTTAATGGAACTTTTTTGGGTTATAATTATGATCATTGCCTCTAATATTAACGTGAACCATGAATCAGAAAACATTAAAAAACAACCCCCTTAATTGAATGAAAAGAAAAAAATACGAAGTAACCTAATCCGAATTCGGGAAAAGGATAAAAATCCGAATACGAACTAATTTCAATGAACATTGATCATGGCTTCAGTCGTCGCACCGTTTTAGGAATATTTGTTAACTAGTGAATCCGGATTAAAACACTGAGAGTGGATATCAAAAGAGAAAATTAAATGTATTCTGTAGGTGTAACGCTACAATCTATTAAGGCCCTACTAAGAGAATATAGGTAGAAATTTATAGCAGCGTGGCAGGTCTTAAATTATACTACTCCAACAAATTGATGGAGATTAAGTTAGGTCATTACAAAATAGATTGTCTAGTCTAAACGTCTGCCTTTCGATCGTCGACATAGATTGGAATGATGCACGCTTCTCTTATTTTAAACGCTGATATGCAGCTGAAATTAATCATCAGTTACTTCAATGCAGGAAGTTTAACTGCAAGCATACTTTCCTTTGTGCACCTCTTCTTCGGACAGGCGAGGCGAGGAAGTTGGGTCCCTCGTTTAAGGTTACAAGATCTTATATCCCCCGCCGCAATCCCGACAGAATATTGGGATTTCTTACTTACGGGGCTATTTCTTATCCTCTTAGATGCTTAACTCATAGGTGGCCTGTTAATTGTTTGCAATGAGTAACATACGGACTGAACTGAATAATTTAATTACGATAATCGCAAAAATTATTGCACAGATTTTTATGCGGATTATGCCATTAGATAATTGAGTGATTTAGAAGAAAGCTTGAGGTGTATGTGTTTAAGGGGAAAATTTTTTAAGCGCTTGATGAAAGTAATTAACTTGTTTCGCGCGGGGTTATTAATTGGAAATGTAAGGATCATGTGCACCGAAGTGATGCGAACGCAAGTTACTAGTATCACATAAAGAAGAAAGCTCTTCCCGATAAATAAGCATTTTAATAAAGAGACATGCTTCGCATCGGTAGTGGAGCAAGTTTAATAAAGTTTGTGCCCGATGAATTCTCGCTTTCCTTTGATTCCTAGAAAACTTTTATTAAAGATAGCTTTCGTCTCTCTTCTCTCACTTTATAAGAGGAGAGAATTTTGCAGTCTGTGAGTGTGTATAAAAATAAGTTTAATATTTGTTTCAGCAGGTTGTTTAGATTATAGTTTAGTGGCTTGAAATATTCTCCGGTTCGGATGGTCTGAGTTTGGACAACGTTCTCAAATTTTTTTACTTAGTTATATGGCTAGAATCCATTAGAGATTTAATATAGAGAAGCGTCTCCTCTGGATCATATTTCATCAGTCTGCACTAGAATCGACTGATATATGGGTTAGTGGTAGAAGCAAAAAATGACGTTCATAAGTGTATTTACTGAATACCTATATGATTAAATGATTTTGAATTTGAATTTGAGTGGACAATTCGAGCATCAGTTGTTATTATGTCGTCAGAGGGCCTTTGAGAAGTATTAGAAGTGCTACGGAACTATAACAACGAGAATCGGTAGCTTAACGTGCTATCCGAAGCACGGAGTCACTCAAGTCACTATCAGTCACCTATCCAACATTTGATGGCGCCAAATATATTTGAACTCGTTCGATCATGTGCCATTGACGTATCCGTGAGTGTTTCAATTTTTTCAATTGTCGTATTTCTTTATACACTAAAAGAACGATAGCCTAAGTTTGATGAAATAGGATGAAAATCGAAGATAGACGACATCCCTAAATGTAGACACACCATACATTTACATACATAGTGTTCAATTTATTTATTTATTTAAACTTTATTATACCCAGTGGTACAAAAGTTGACCTTAATGGTAGAAGCATCTCTGGCAGCCGACCTTTAAGAGAGCAAAAAACATCGAAGGTGGTATGGTGAGGGGGTGACATATGTATAATGTGTATGGAAATATGATAGATATAGATATACGTATATATGTAAAAATAACAATAAAGTAAAGATAAGTATATATGTAAATATATTTTAATTGAATAACTTAGGTACGTGTGGACTGAGCGCTAATTGCTGCTTCAAAAATGTAATTCCCATAAATTGAGAAACTATGGGTGACTTTTGATTTAAAGATTCGTTTGTCTTCTTAATTGTCAGTTGTGTAAACCTAAATAAATCCTGTGGTCATTCCTCTATTTTAATGCCGTAAGATCGTTGAAAACCCTGCATTACCGGAACAACAAATGAGCGAAATAATACTATTAAGGTTATTGTATTAAAGACGATTCGTTTCTCCACAAAGTTTTGTTTAAGGTAATTTGTATCGATTTTGGCAGATTGGACGACCTTGTCTGTTCTTAGTTTGTTGAAATTTTTCGTTGTTTCTTTTGTGATTCTGTATAGATAGTTAAATTAGTATTAATCTGCTCTTTTTTATAATTCGCAAGCGTTAATTAATAATCACAATACTGTTGGAATAGAGTGGAAAATTCACCCAGCGTAGACACTGAAATATGTAATTTTCAAAATCTGTGGCTTAACTTAAAATAGCAGTCAACGAATTTCACTGGAAAAACTTTTCCATTAATACCTCCTGTTACTCTTAATTACTTATATTTTATCAGGAACTATTCAATCAATTTATTTGAATAAATTATTGAATAAATTTACGTTTAGCAATATTGATTCCAAATATGTGCTGGTTGAAGTGGTGGGAGGGTGGGAGTCTTTTTTTAAATTACGAAGCTTGGAGAATAATACAATTCCCAGACGACATGTCGTGCAGAAAAGAGTTATTAGACCTATAATATACATTAATATTACGTGAGTCTTTTTGAATTTGAATTGGAAGTTAGAATGGGCCATGATTAGATTGTAGACATAGATTGTAGATTGCACACTCCATCGTTAAATTATACTCCAGTATAGTCGTAATGAGATGTATCTTAATTAGTCACCCTGCCTGCCGATTTGATTCTCGGCTGGGACAAACATTTATGACTGTGAGCGTGTATATATTTATTGGACCAGGGGCTTTTATAGTTCAGAATGTACCAAGGAATTTCGAAAGCAATTTTGCCACTGGTGATCAACGATCACAATCAAACATTCATCCTTGTTACAGATGGCATAAGATGAACCGTAACGAGCGGCGAGGACAGTGGCAGATCGACATGGGATCCAGGGTTCGTTCTTTTGCGCTCCTGCTGGCCCTCTTATTTGTGTCTAGAGGTAAGTACCTGTTTGAATTAGAATGAGCGGAAATATTTAAATAATTACTCGGCTTTTCAGAAGAAACAATCGTATTATGTGAAATTTTTCCAATTATATTTGTTTTTTTTTTTTTTATGTTGAACAAAGGATTAAACTTATTAGATTAATTATTAAGTTTGAATTAATTTTTAAGGAAAACTCATCTCAAAGACAAGAAAATGTACTCTTGTGGGAAGATTCTTAGCATTTTACTTACAGTCGTAGCAAAAGTTTTCCTTCAACTCGTTGGCTACTTAACGAGTTAAATTGCAAAATGTATATATGTTGTTTTTGTTTTCGTTTTTATAACGACAGTAATGACTACTATTTCAATATAAAAGCAAAAATTGTGGTTAATAGGCGAGAAGAAAAGAACAAACAAAACAAGAAAAGAACGAACAAAAAACTTACAAAACTTTTTTTAAGAAGTTAATTACGCATTTCTTATTTTTCTAATTCAAAAATTAGTTATCACTTATTTTGGAAGGGAACTTGAATACCTGGAAGTTCTTCATAATGTTCTCAAAGGTGTGTGAAGTCTACCAACTCACAGTTGGGCAGCGTAACACACTATGGCCTCAACCTCTCTCATTGTGAGAGAAAACCCGAGCCCAGCTGTGGGACAATTATGGGTTGTAATGATGATGATGTAGTAACAAAACCAAAAACAAAAACTTTATAAAACTATGAAATTTTCATATCTGGTATTATAAAGTTTTGATTAAAAGATGAGTGAAAACTTTCTATATTTTATAAATTTTTGCACAAAAATTGAAAAGTGTAGTAATTATTTCTACTCAAACTGCTGGACCCTGGTCTCCTTTAATAATGTGAGAGACGGTCATTACGTAGTCCACTGCAACATTACGGAGAAATCTCATAAGTGCAAGTTTCTGCGTGAGGGATTTCTTCTCCGAAACAAGTTTAATTAATTTGTAATAAGCATCTAGCTTGAAAAATATTATAGGATATTATAGTATAGATGAGTACATGAATGACAAGGATGCCTGGAAATAATAGTGTCGAAACCAGTTCCGCACAGGTTTAAACTTTTGTAATTACCATGTTTTATTTGAAAAATGTGCTGAGGAGTTTCTTTCGCCGTTTCAACTCCTCATTGTTAAAGCACCTTTTCGAAACGGTAGTAGAAGCAAAAAATGACCTTCATAAGTTTATTTACAGAATACCTATATGATTAAATGAATTTGAATTTAAAATAAGAGCGAACTTCGGCTAACTTGCGAGTAAAGACGTTTAAATCGCAGAGCTTATCACTGCCTGAAAATTGCAGTATCGCAACGAAATTCTTGGATGTACTCTTATTGTAACCCTGAGTGCACTAGTTTAGTTTAACTGCTATACGAATAAACGTAAAAATTATATTAGTATATTTCAGTAAATAATTAATATTTCTCCCGGTAAAGGTTTATTGTTAGGTGAAAGTGTAATGTGTTATGATATTGTTTTGAACGTTGGTCCGCTTATAAAAACAAAAAGAAAAAGTTCCGGAATATTGTACTAGTTCAAAACTTTACAATAACTCAACGAGAAAACTCCATCCTTCAAGCGTTTGGCTAAGTTCAGAGACTTTTTCCTTGTGTACAAAAACAATATTTCCTGAGGCTGTTCATGTGAAACTGGAAATGTTAGTAACTCGGGTTTTTAATAAAATAACGGCTAGTATCGTGCATTACGAGTATGTTGTGTGGCGGATAATATTCAATAAATATCAATAATATTCATGTTTACGGTCCGAAATAAGTTTAAACTGTTTCGGTTTCGTGATGCCAGTGATACGCGGGTCATCATCTTTCTATATCAGTGAATGTCCTTTAGCGTCTGCTTATTTGTTGGCTATCAACAAAATATACATTTCCCATATCGACCGACACGCAACTTTATTCCAGAGTGGGAGTAGTGGACTAGGTGAGAAACAAATAGCCGTCCAATTGGACATCTGAAATTAGATGAAAATTAAATTTAAAAATTATACTTCACACATACACACACAAAAATAAACACACACATTTGATTTATATAGTAAAAACATGAAAAATATAGATAATTTTATTAATTGAGATTTCAAATAGACTTATTTGGTATCTAGTAAGTTTGCCTACAACGGCTGAGTCTATTGGGAAAGAGTCACTGTTTGGATCTGCTAATTGGTAACAAAGGCAGTCCGGCGAGATCATGGAGCTCTAAACACTTCTACTAAAATTAAAAAGTATACAGCGGACAATTCTAATAGTCTGTATATTTAAACTTATACTTCTACGAACATGCTTTATAAGTGTTTACTATTCATTCATTGTTCATTAGTAGGTATTTAGTTATACATTAATTATGAATTATATTTAATAATAGTAATTCTATTTAAAAAAGTGAACAATACTATGCATAAAATCAATTGAATTATAAAAATCGTCATTTCGCTGTCGCTGTCTCATCAAAACTTTATGTTATCTTATTACATGTGTATATTATTTATATGACATAGAATAAACACCTGGGAATTTTCTCCATCTCAAATATTAAGTGTAACATATAGGTCAATGACTGGTTACCTACTTGCCGTTTGATATGAGGATTTTTTAAGACTTTAAGGACTAGAAAAATTAAATGGACCACCTGAAGTTACGCAGTCACCGGCGCCCATGAACATGTGCCACGCAAGAGGGGTAGTCAACGCATCGCTGGTCCTAAAGAAAGGCTCTATTTACGAAAATGTAATCATAAAAGTTGAAAACATAATGTAAAAATCTACTATTGTGATACTATTGTAGTTCTTAAATAACCAACAAAGATGTCTTACAGTTGTAATACACATAGTTATGCACACTTGCACACACAAGCATTTGTATACACATTTCATTCCTTTCACTATTTTTTATTGATATGGAGACTTATACATATTTTTTTGGAATTTTTGTCTGTTTGGCGGTCATACTTGTTACGTGTAACTTTTAAACTATTGAACTGATTCAGATAATATTTGGTAAATTTGTAATTTATATGTCATAATGTATGATATCATTCATTCTAGAAAGTAGATTTGTTTCCGCAGAATTAGGAATAAAACTTAGCAATGAAAATTTTGTTGTGAGAGTAGAAAACCAAGTTTTGACTGGTTTTGAACCGATGTCTGAAACAATTGAATTGGAGAACTTGAAAATTGTTGAGTTCGATAAAAATGCCAGTTATTTTGAATGTCATTGAGAAGCTCATAAATAAACTTGAGTGTTTACAAAACTTGTTTATTCGCTTTGTTTTCGGTCTCAAAAAGTTCGATCGAACATCCCAATTTCACAAGAATCCCAAGTCACTCCCTATTCCACTTCGCAAGAACATTCGACTTTTGTGTCTATTCTTCAGGATCTTGCATAGCGCTTGAAACTGAACTATAAACAACTGTACTTAATTTTCCTTACAAAACTGAACTTTTCAGTTAAGGCGGTCAGGTTGTGGAATTCGCCATCTTCTTTTGTAAGAAATTCTGAAACATTTTCGGTATTTAAAACACGTGTCACAGATTTTTACTTAGCTAACGCTTGATGAAAATGACCTATGTAATTAAAATATGCACATATATTAAATTTAAAATTTAAATATAACACAGATACGCACACGCATATATACACTTATCAATTGGATACTTTGCATTACATTTGGATCTTAAATACGAAAGCGAACAGCTCTCGTGCGATTATTAGCGTTGAAATGAAATAAAGTCTACGCGAAACAACTTTACTAAAAAACATCCATGGATGATGACACGTTACAATTCATTGTCTTGTATATACCTTAGAGGAAACAACGGGAAGATAGTCGACAACTGGTCCGTAAGTGGAGGGGAACGAAAATGGTATAGATCGGACGTTCGCCAGGGCCCAGAGCTATGCGCTGTCGGTTCCTTAGTTCCCAGTGTCACTTTAAGTGTGTAACATAAGAAACACCAAATATAACATCCATAATATGGAGTCCTGGAATGTCTTTCTTCAGTGGAGACATGAGACCATCAGCAGACCGTTTATGCATTATGAACTATGACAAACATTTTGATATTATAAAATTATCTTATTATTAATTAACGCTCAAAAAATACTTCCAGAAATCCCTTATATTCATCACTCAATGCACCGACTTTTCTACCTGAATTACGTACAAAGGTTTCATCGTGAAAGTTCGAAGAATTACCCGCCGCAGACCCTCATATCTCTAAATTAGTTCCTTAAGAGAGAAACACAAGATAACACTTCGCGCCAAACTTCTTATACACCATGACACGCTAGGACAGTTCATTCGTTTCAAATTTCCTTGTTTATTTTCTTCTCTCTGGTTGCATCAACCCGCAGTATAACCTCTAAACTAACCTAGGTTTTATAGAAAAAACAACTGCATGGAAGCATACAGACAGGATGTACAATTAAAACTGTGGTATGATTGTTTTTCAAATATGTTCCGTTAGGTCTGGTACAAATGTTTTTTGTATATGTCATTAGTTAGTACGTTACGTTACCTTTTTAATACTTGGTTTACAAGTCCACAAAATATGTTCATTGGTTCATAGATCAAAAGTTCGTATGTTACGATCGACAAATAATAATTCACTAGATTTACGTCTCGTTCAGAGGTTTACTTACTAGTTCGTACGTTATGTCCACTAGTTTGCACGCTACGTTTACTAGGAAACAGTTTACCAGCACAAAAGTTTTTTTGCACTAGTTATTTATTCAGTAGTTTGTACGTTACGTTCACAAGTTAATAGAATATCAGTACGTATGTTATCTTCAATAATATTTAACTATATAGT
Organism: Megathymus violae; assembly: GCA_003671415.1. Classification (NCBI taxonomy): domain Eukaryota; kingdom Metazoa; phylum Arthropoda; class Insecta; order Lepidoptera; family Hesperiidae; genus Megathymus; species Megathymus violae. The sequence continues at coordinate 792,627 of PDGT01000051.1, forward strand.
TGGTATGTTACTTCACAAGTTAATAGATTACTAGTTTGTGCAATATGTTTATTGGTGTCCATCAACTCTATGATTACTAGGTAATAATTTACTTGTGCGAACGTTGCCTTCACTAATTAATTTTGAAATAGTTCATAAATTACGTTAATTGATAATAATCCAGTATAATAACATTATTGGGGAGCGGCGTTCAAATATTTGCTCCCGTTCTGTTGCATGAATGGGTCGGTGTGGATACTGCACCACCACCATCATTTAGTACCATAAGCAAAATACGAGAAAATTTAGTATTCGCCACTTTTCCTCAAAATTTTAGACCAATTATTAGGCCAAATAAATTTATTTAGGTTTAGGCTTTACTTAAAGTAATCACATTAATTAATAGCAACGAACCCTATATTCCACGGCTCCGAATCGGACTAGACCTGTTCTTTTTTTCTTTACTTTTACTATATTTCTTGAATAAAATATCTCCCGAGTTTGCTTTTTATTGAAATTACCCTCCTCGTCGCGGAAAGAACGAATTAAAATCGCATTAGGAAATCCCGTTTCCGCCCAACTTTTCCAGTCTCTGCACCAGACCCGGTGTATCGGAATAAATGGCCCAAACTTCTTTTATTTATATGGTCGTGCTGAATATTTATGCCTCCTTACCTAATTTTATATTCCAGACCACTTCAAATAGACATTCAAGTTTTGAAAACAACTCCCTTTTAAATGTTAACTTTGGAATTAAATTTTTAAGAAAGTCTAAATCTTATTACCTAATGTCGATAAAACAATTAATAATCTTTTTCTTATACATATACAATAAACAATCATATTTATTTGTCATCTACGCACAGAGTAATTTTCTATCTGTGGAAATTTAAAATATAGGCCAGAATTACTGGAATTTGGCTCTAAAGAAGAATTTTTGTAAATTTAATCCCTGTAGATCTCAGTCGGGGGTAAAAAAGGGGGGTTTGCATGGAAATTCGTATTCTGACTACATAATAACTTAAAAGTTACATTTAATATGCATAAAGGTTAAAGCTACAGGTTTAAGACTCTTAGATCAACCCAAAATATAATAATAAAAAAATGTTAAATTATTTCAATAAATAGAGAATTCTCGAGAGAAATTTTGGAAATTCAACACTTTTAACTTTGTGTAAAATGTGAAAACTTTATTCCATGGAACTGTATGCCATGTTTATAACCTTGAAAATTATTCAATTACATAAAACAAACAATGAGGGTCAACTAAAGAATTTTTAAACAATATTCATGGTTTTATAACTATGTACACAAAATAAATTTTTAAGTTTAACTGGTGTAAGGGACTGTAAGCAATGTTAAAGTTTGGGTTTATCGGTACGGTGAGCAGAACAACAACTAGAAACAAATTACAATTTACAAAATAGCACAGACGCAGATAAAGGGGATTAAGCCATCGACAAATAAGTATTTTCTTTTAGGGATGTGCATTCAGCAGTACTAATTATGAGATAAATTTATCATAATACAGATGTGTTACATTTAGAGATATAACAATTGCCACAAGGTGTTGATTGGAGTAAAAAATAATTCACATTAGGTAAAAGAAGGTATGGGATGTTTTTTATTATGGAAAAAGAATATGAGTAAAATTTATTGCAATATCGGGATAATATTTGAGAATTTGTATTCATGTCTGGAGAATGTCTTACATACGTTTCATATAAACAGAGACTTTGTTTTATACTATGTGGTGATGAATCAATTGACGTTAATCAATAGTAATAGTCTGGTGATAAGAACGTCGGTCGGTCTTTCCCCGCACTGGTGGCCCGGGTTCGAATTCTGTAGGTCCCTGTAATGTTTCATAATCATGCATGTGTTTCAAAAATTAATTATCTCTTGCTTGGGTTAAAGAAACACACATATAAGAGTTCTCAATAATATTCTCAAGGATATGGCTTAGTTCACAAGTTTTCCAAACCTTTGAAATTAACATTGAAATATTTTAGGTATATTGGCAACTGATCTTAAATAAACATTATGAATAATTTAATGAAACGGTTGTTTACTTTCTAACTAAACACATGAAATAACAACAGTGTTATATGCCCGAATTAATATCTCTTTTTAATAAACTTCGTTGCTTTTATAATTAAAATGTTATACATGAACTGTTTTATTAAAAAATCGCAACTTTTAAAATTTTAATTGATGTGTTTTTCTGTAATGAAGTGAAGTAACAGTGTGTGTAGCTCCATTATATACAGTAACTTGAAACATGATTGGCGTAACATGTTCGAAGTTATAATAGCTATATCTATGCTAATAATAAAATTCTAACTGATCGCTTTCTGTACATGAACGATATATGAGAAAAAAACATTATTACGGGTCTTTATTAACTTAATAGAACCCAAAACAATCGTTGTTAGAATTTTTGTCTGTTTGTCTGTGCGTTTGTTCCCGCTAATATCAGAAATGGCTTAATCGATTTCGTTCTGGTTTTCACTAATGTATTGCAGTAAGCGTCACTTAAAATTTAAAGTTTGTTTCATTGCAACCCGTCCATAAATAAAAAAGTTATGAATTAATTTATGTATTTCTAGTTCACCGAACGAGAAAAACCCACAAAAATGCAGATGCTATCTTTAAGCGTAAGGTAATTTTTCCGAAGCGAAGCGAGGGCATTTGCTAATAGTAAATATATTTCGTAAATATGACATAAATTTTTTGTTCTTATATAGTCCTCAGAAGAATGTTATGAAAAAGAAAAACTTTTATTTATAGTGATGAGATTCGCTCAAAAAAAAATCAAGACATTATTTGGTAATACTTAAAAAACCCAAACTAACTTTTATTTTCTTACAATACAAAATAATATATCTTTCAGTCCACGCTCGATCTCAATAAAATTGGGTCCATAAATTGGTCCATAATATGAGATGTAACATAATATCAAATTATATCTAAAATTGGTTCGTGGTTACTTGTGCATAGATCGGTAGAAATTATATATTTTGTTTATCTTTGTTAAAAAATTCTAAAAACTTTTAAATGTATAGCCACATCACAGATTTATTAAAAGCGTGAGAGCATCCGCGAATGTAGTCTGCATTTTTCATTACAGTAGATCGCCTGCATTTTACAATAAGCACGAAAGTGAAAAACGAAATCGAACGATTTGAATAATAAGCCGTTCGACAATACACGACAACCAATTCCGTTGCGGTGGACCGGTGAAAATATTACCTTTATGTATTACCGTGTGATTGCATGTCTGCCACCACGACACGAGCGGTGGATCATAATAATAAAGCGACAATGCCATAGATGATGTAACGAAAGCCATTCACGAATTCGGGGCAAGTCACCGCATTATGCCCTGTTGTCCCATATCGAGATGTCCCATCGCGAGAGGGTAGGATTTCGATAAGAAAAACGATTTGTTCGCTGTAGATATAAAAAAAAGCTACGTATTTTTCTGATTTTGTTAATAACAGCACAATACCACAAGGATTAACTAGCACCAAGGTTACTGCTAGGATTTCGGTGTCAGGAGCTCAGTCTATCCTTCTAAGTCAGGCCAGCCGGAAGTCAAGTTAATTGCCCCCTTTAATAGTTCACCTTCTTATTCGATGGATGGGACAATAGCATGAATTACCGCTTATAGCAGGTAACTAGAGTCTGTCCCTGCGGTAACTGGTAAGCGTGGTATGGTGCCTGCCGAGTTACCTATCAACTCATTTGTAAAAATGAAATGTTATTATATGTCTCGACCGTACTTCCGCTTCTTGGTCGGCTGGTAGCCTATGCTACGGTGACATTTTATCTATCTATACTTATAATAAAATTGTAAATGATTGCTTACTATACATACATAATATATGAGAAAAATTATTATTAGGGACCTTTATTAACGCAATAGAACCGAAAACAATAGTTGTTAGAATTTTTGTCTGTTTGTGTGTGCGTCTGTTCGCGCTAAGCTCGGTAACGGCTTAATGGATTTTGTTTTAGTTTTCACTAACATATTGCGGTAAGCACTACTTAACATTTAAAGTTCGTTTCATTGAAATCTGTACGTAAATAAAAATGGTATAAAGAGAAACGTCCAGTCCTAAAACTATGCAGCTGCTATTTCTGACCGTAATGCGTAGTTTTTCTGAAGAGAAGCGACGGCAGTTTGCTAGCCTTAAACAAAAACAATACGGATAGAAGAAACATTATTTTATAATACACTGCAGCATAGATAGACAATACACAACATAATATTTGCTACTTTATTTTTTAAGAGATTATCGCAGATATACTGGCAAAGTTGTAACTTCAGTTCTGTTCAATCGAATTTATTTTACTTATTTTGTTTCAACCGACAAAATTTTATTTTTAAATAATCAATAAAAAAAAATATATGTACCATGTTTTTAAGTTCCTCTTCTTTTTTTACATTTTCATGCAAAGCCATCCACTTCTGAGCTATGGTCCAAATTTCAAGTATCTAGCTCATCGGGAAGTAAGTTTAGAATCAGTTACAAAATTCCACCAGAGAGACACAAGAAAGCGAGTTAAAAGTTCTGTTTTCAGTCGTGATCGTGTCAGAAAAAATAGATTAAAGAAGTTGACCACACAATATTACGCAGCGGAAGGGTAGTCTGTTTGTACAGTGAATTTTAAATAATCAAGTGTGGAAGACGAACGGATGTATAGCGGGGATGTTATGGAGCTCCGTAACCGTAATCGAAACTATTAGATATTCGGAATAAAGATATATCGGAAACCGTAACCGAATCTGATACAAAAGTTTCGGATAAATTCGGATCGGATCGACGGCCGAACCGATTACATTAGCCGCCGCGCTCTGCAAGTATCTTTAGAATGTTTTTATTATTTAATTATCAAGGCTAGTGTTTCTTCTATGATTTTAATGGCACATAATACCTAGAAATAAAGTCTAACCGTGTAAATAAATACATTATGCATTTTTCCCAGTCGCAAATCATGTAATATCTGTAACCGTAACCGAAACCGGTAAAATATTATTCATATGTCCGTATCCATATCCAGATTCGAAATTAAATATGCATTAATATCCCTAATATACGCGAGTGATGAAAAGCTCCAAATTCTTACAAGAAAGTGACAAAGGCTGCGCTTGCCAACAATCTTGTTAGTTTCCATTCAAATTGGATAAATAGTTATTGCTTAGTTGAAATAGTCGCTAACCACGCCATTTTGTCATTTATTTACATCCTGCATTAGCCCATAACAAGAATGTTTGGATCCGTGCTTTAGAACCTTGTTACCAGGTAGACAGCATATATTTCCACAAATTGATACGCTGCAATAACTCTTATTTTGTAGAAATAGAACCACATATAATATAATGTTATGCGTTGGTTAAGAATAGTATTATTGGTATATAATATACAGTGGTACAGAATTTGGTACTAACTGCTGTAGGGCACAAAATATATAGTATATTTTATACAAAAAATAATCACGGTATATAAAACATTATATCCATTTTTATTACTGGTTGAGCCCTGTCATTACAGGATGAGAATATTATACACAGCAGCTGGCGTGGTGACATGCGAGATAAAAAAATAAATTTTACTAGAAAAGTATTACTTCAAAATTCTTTTGAAAGGTTTGCTTTTTGTTCCAGCTTGAAATAAACGATTCATTTATAATCAAGTCGCCTTTATAGCCTTTCGTATTCAGATGTTAAACAAATAAATAGAAAAGAACATTATGAAGGTCGATACTAATATTATAAAAAGAGAGTACGATTTTTGTGGATGTGCGTGTATGCAGATGATAATCTTTGGAAGAAGGGCGCCTTTCTTTTTACCATTTGAAAAGTACGTTACTTCAGATGGACACAGGTTATAAGTCATGAAGTATTCACTTTTTTATGGTATTTAGGGACGACTTGGATAAAGCGGTAGCAGTCCGCTATACTTGTTCATAGATGCCTACGTAGACTGTGACAAAAAATAGGTTCTGGAAGAAATAGTTATTAAACGATAAGCCGGTTTTTATAAACAATACATACTTAATTGTAACATGTTTTTTTTGCCAATAACTAATGGTGTATAATAAAATATAACAATTCAATGAAATATGAAATATATTAATCTAGCATTGCTTTTCAAAGAATTAATAAAATTATTATCGAAAAAATACTAACACAGTTGGTTAGAAGTGGAAGCTAAGGGAGATTTAAATTTTGTGTATTTTTAATTTATACATTTCATGATCGAAATGTTTAACAGAAAAGTAATTAAGCATCTATCGAGATGTATTTATTAAAAAAAAATACAATTTCCGCACGTGCAAGAATGACGTGTAGTTGAAAAACCTTTGCATAAAATTGTAGCAACACCCCAAAGGTATTCAGTCACAAAATAACTGGAGTCGTTACCACAAAAATATGCAACAATATTTTAGAGGAACTCGTTTTACGTATCGAGGTGGATCTCCATACTTTTTACATTACTTATGCATAGAGTAGAGATTGAAACGACTCGTGTAGTTGCCTCGTCATCGGTATTCAAAGCCCGAACCCGGTTAACCGCAACTTGTCTTCTACCCTGATTGTCTACAAACAAAGAATAACAAAAACCATTGTCGTTCTATGAATTTCAATTCCATTCAAAACAACCACTACTCAAATGACGATATTAATGAACAACATAATGATGGGCGTTTTAATAGATCTACGAATAAATACAATTGGAATATATAATTTTGTAATTTGTTAGCGAAATTACACTTTTTTAAGTTTTCTATAGCTAAATGAAAAAAGAAAACTCAACAATTACGATTTTGTTATGCCTGTCTTGTTGAATAGTCATTTTACTATAGATAAAATACGTGAATAGATGATATTCTAAACATAAATGTATTCTACGAATCGCTACACAATGAAGTAATGTAATGGAACACTACGAATAAAATTTTTTTTTTGCTACGTAGAGAGGAAATGCTTCCAGCTTCTTGGATATTATACTGCGAGGCGTAGATTTATACATTAAGGAAAAATATTTCTTTGATTAATAAATAAATAGGATAAAAATCTATTAATAAAAAATAAAAATTATTATTATTTACTGACAAAAAACTTACTACACACATAACACTGAAGGACAAAAAAAATTCAGAGCATATAGACATTTGAGATTTCCACGAATACGTTTTCAAATATTATATGAAAGTTTTAATTGTAGTACACTGTTTAGCTCAACCCGTCCGTTAGTTTATATTACACATCGTATGACTTGGGAATAATATTGAGAACCAATATGATTCTATCATGCCTTATCGTAGCATCTATCACTGTAGCATGTACGATGACTCGAACTTAGGTGCCACGAGCAAGAGATCAAACTTCAAACAAATATATTTAAGTCTGATAGCTACATGGTTCCGACCCATCTGTTTTACAGTGTTATTATCCCCAAATCGGAAATTTTATTAGTATCCATTATCCCTGAAGTACGCAAATACCATATCATGATTCAGTATTCAAATGTAATATGAATATTTATGTTTTAATTTATTATTTTTAGTATATACTATATGGTATGAGTAAATAATTCGTATCTAAAATATTAAATATATTTAGAATAAAACCCTGTGGGGTGCCACATTTATTATCAAAATTGATGATCCCGATGATTTGACTTCATGATGATTGACGCCGTAACTAAGTGTAAGAAGTGTAAATGTTATGTTTCATTATTTAATCAAAAGCGTATTTATATAATTTAATAAATAATAAAAGATATCAAACGCTTTATACAGATCACAAAATATGCCTATATTCTATGATGATAGCTATCTATGATGCCTCCAAGACCTCAAAGATGTGTTTTAGAAGCCTAACACCAGCGTCAGTGGTACTACTACCTTTAGTAAAGCTATATTGTACAGGGTAAAGTATGTAGTTTCCGTGGAAATGTTCAAGCATTTAAGTTACTAAAATCGTTATAAAACTTTATTAAGTGTTGGTAAAATAGAAATTGGTCTGTAATTATTACGATCTGATTTATCACCAGACTTAAAAAGAGGATTGAATTTACTTTATTTCATTGGATGCGGAGACGTACGCAAATCAATACGTTTATTAAAGATTACAGTAAAATGGAGGGCGATTACATTATTTATAAATTTAACTGACGTTCCCCACGGATCACCCGTACTTTTAGTCATGAATAATTGTAAGATTTAACTATTTTTAATGTTGTAGTGTGTTTAAATTCAAATAAGTTTAACTAAATAATTCTCATTATAGATAATTAGCTGCTACCGTGGATGAAGTGAGTTGATAACGTAACCGGTATATTTTGGAAGTAATTTTAAAAATGTTGCTATATCTTTCTTACGGGGCGTCATTATCCACTTTTTCATTTTGAACTCGCGGGATTTATCCTTACCGGTGTTATTATTAATAAAGTTCCAGGTTATTTTCAGTTAAATATTTGAATTTGCCTGGTGAATTTGTTTTTACCATATAATTCATACAACCTACAACGTAGCTTTGAAAAAACTAGCTGTGGCAGTATAAGCAGTCCTTAATGATATAAAGCCTTAGGATTTATTTACACTAAAATTGAAAAAAGAAAAATTTAAAAAATTGATTAATCGACCCTACTTATTAATATGAAAAGCTACAAAATAAGCGATAACTATTTTAAATAAAATATTATTACATGCCCTAGCTACTGAAATGTCTAAAGTCCGAATATTTGTGAAACAGCCAGGCATTTTTTAATAAAGTAAATTTAATACTTTTTTGAAATTTTAATGTAGACCAATACATATTTTTTGGATTTTGTCCGTCTATCTGAACGTGTATAGCAGTTTAATTTATTTAATTAAATTGATTTTTATGATTTCCAGCGTATATTTCACTTCTACTATGGGTCATAATATAAAATAGTTTCCATTCCGGGAAATAGATCTGTTTCCGCAGAATCTTTCAAATTAAAGCGAGGGCGATTACTAGTCTCATAAGATAGTAGAGAAATTTCCATTTAAAATGCCATTTTCTTGTCAGAAAAAACCTTACTTTATAAAAAAAGTATCACCTTACAACAGTGATCTTAAGTCGTATTATAATTGTTATAAAAGCGGAACGAAAACCGAAGATGTTAATTGCTCCAATTTGATGATTTACAGAATAAAATATCTAGCAATTTGAAATTTTAATTGGAGGGTTTTTAGTCAGAAAACGTTTTGTTCATCAAGACAATGTAAATTCACATTTAGCTTTAATCAATATTTTAATTGTTAATGCGGTTGTTAGTGATCATATAGCTTCGGAATAACTTTAAAGATTGAAGTTATATTCACACAATATATTTCTTATCTTGAAAAGCTAGACCATAGTTTTGATGGGCTCTTAATGGAAGCGCTCTTGTTGTTAATAAATTCTATATTTCATATGTTGTAGTCATGTCCGATTCGCACTTGACTGATTTGATTTGTTTTGTTCATTGATATTCTTCTCTATTTATTCGAATAAACACGGACATTTTAACATAATGCTCATTCAGTAAAATTTGAGTTTGGTTGGATATTACTCAAAAAAGTACGTATTAAATTACAATATGGAGAATGGGATTGGATTCCTAAAGTCTTGCAGATGAAGTCTCACAAAGTATAGTGTTAGTGTTATTATCAACTGATTTTGTATGTAAAGAAGGCACTAGAATTGAATCATAAGATGCTGTACTACACGTATAATTATCTTTATAATTACATAGAATCCTTAACCGTTCCATTATTGGGTACGAGTTTTCTTTCCATGTTGAGTGGAGTTAAAGAAATAGTCTACTACTTTGGCTAAGTCGAGGCAGATATTAGAGAAAACTACAAAGTATTTACAGACCGGTTTCCTCACAATGTGAATAAAACGATAAATCCAAAAATTACATAACTTTCTAAATTGTAATTGTACAGATTGCGACCCCAGGACCCCCAAATATTTACCGACATTCAATCTACTATGTCATTCTTGCTCTGATTTCTACTATATACTATTAAGTTCTTTTAATAAGACCTTACAGCGTTCATAGTCAGACGGCTTGTGTTGATCATAGACGATCAAAGGTAATTGGGTTAAGCAATTACGGGCTCGGAATGGGGTGGGAGACCGATATTGGCAGGAATGCCTTAAGCGCTTCCGTGCTGTAGAGGGCACGTTAAGCCATCGGACTCGGTTGAAATAATTAAAGTTAAAATGTATAATGTCTGTAATGATGTAAGTTTAAAATCATATGTCAGACATATGTAGGTTGCCCCTAAATCCTCCACCGATCTACGCTAGTACATCTAAGGAGAGTAGGCCTTTCTTAATCATGTGAAAAGACCGGTGCCTTACAATCGACAAAAATTGGGTTGAAGCCATTACGCTATTATGTCAACCATAAAAATCTTTATACAATAAAAGGGTGTAGATATCCTATTTTCCTATTATTTAGTAATAACTAGATTGTGTTATCGTTAAATAAGTTTCCTGCTAGGGGAATCTAGTCACTCGTCGACACAAATTCGGTCCACTTGAATCTTGTAGTTTGCACTTTTAATTTGAGTAGAACATTATTTTGTAAGGTACTCCTGGTTTATTCCCTTCCTTCATAACAAAGTCAAAGTTACTAAACAATTTAAGTGACCGCTCCATCTAAATCTTTCTTTGTTTACTAGATATTTGAATCATTCGAAAGAAATTCTGTTCCTTGTTAATGAATCCTCTTAAGGTTATTTACAAAGATCTCTCTTAAGGTTGTTTATAAAGGCAAGAATACTTGCATGTAACAATCTAACAATTAATCTTTGTAAGTGTGAGTAAGACTCACCTTAGGTGTTTATTGGTTCTTCACTCCTCCGGATTTGCTGAAGCGACAGTTTAGTTAGACGTTGTGATTGTAGTTAGAATGTGATTGAAGTCATTTTTTTCTTCCGTTGCGAGCGTGTACAAATAAGTCATTGTGCATTAATTTTCGATTTATTTTTGAAATATGAAGGACGAAAAAGATGTGGTACAGCTGAATAAATATATATGTATCTCCGGTAAGGTAAACTTTATTAAAAAAACATTAACGCGTTTTTTGCGTTTCTTTGGGTTCATTCCAGATTCCACCGTAGTATGCGTATGTTTTTTATATTATATAAAATTACATTTAAATTCTTTAGAAACAATGCTCTATATTTACAACTGTTTGACCATAGTCAAATATATGTTTAACATCGACTGATTTAATTTAAATTACCCGTATTTAGTATTACACTCCGAAAAAGATTTTTTTATAAATAATGTAAAAAAGAAACTCTTTCGGGCATAGGATTTATTGCGGGGGCTTAATTTAATCACTGATCATTTACTCTTCATTCAAATCGCGAAATTTACATATATTTAACTGTTTATTACATATTGTTACATACATTTAACATTTAAACAGGAAAGAAAAAGGGGTATAATCATGAATTAAAAAATATATTATAATTGTTCAATCGACTAATGCTAGACGAGTTGGGGCCGTAAATAAGACGCCCCGTACGGTTTTCATATAATGCACCTATAATATATTAAACTCGCATCGAATACTACAATAATGATATACTATTATCATCATATTATGTTATAACATGACAGTAATATTTCTAAAATTCACCTGTAAAAAACTTCACGGTTATAGCTAAGAAAACCGATATGTCAGACATTACTGACTTCTCCGTATCCACGCTGACAAATATGTGAACACCCGCAGTTTGCCTTATGACCGGAGATTGTCTGAGTTTCACCCTGTTATTATCTTGCCTTACCCTCAAATAATTCATGAAATATGACATAATAACCTTCGTATTAAGGTCTACAGCGGCTTTAATACTTGACATTAATGTTATTGGAGGAAATTTTGATTGTGATATTATTTTTTTATGTCTGCGGCAAGGGTAGTTTTGGAACGTATTTTGCATGTGTAATGTGTTCAAGTTATACATATTGTAACAGTAATAGCCTAGGTCTTAAGTCTGACTAGGAGGGGGTCTGCGTTAGGCGGGCAGGGTGCATGGATCTTAGTCAGTTATGGATTTTGAAAAAAATTATTATATAAGAATCTTATGTACATGAAATTTGTAACCCATGTAGTGTAAAGACTTAAAATTGGGAAAGGTGAAGTATAACTTCAAAAACTTGAATGCGGTTGAACCAGTATTACAACAATATAGTTGTAGTAGGGCCCCTATAATAGGCAGGAAACCTCTGTTAGGGGCGGACCGGAGTCCTCCACCAAATTGACACAATGTAGATGTTAGTTTTCCAAATAAGAAAAACCTGTCTAAAATTAAACTCAATTTGTAGAACATAAAATGCAATGCCCTACGAAACTTTATTTAAATGAACATGAGTACATAGCAGCTTGCATTACATATCCAGGCCTGTCAGTTTCCACCTGTTGAATTATGGAAATTTTAAAATTTCTGTATAATTACGAATCATCATTAATAAATAATAATAAAGTGTTATGGTTTATGGTTGGAATCATTAAGTAGTAGCAATAGCCATCGCTTCGCTTCAGAAAAACTACCTTAGGCTTAGAAAAAGCACCCGCATTGTTTTAGGTCTGGGTTTTTTTCGTTTTGTCAATTAGAAATACTTGTAGAAATGTATTAATTTATAACTTTTTTATTCCTTGGTCAAATTGCAATGAAACCAACTTTAAATATTAAGTGATACTTACTGCAATACATTAGTGAAAACCATAACGAAATCTGTTAAGCCGTTCCTGAGATTAGAGCGAACAAACGCAAACTGACAAATAGACAAAAATTCTAACAACTATTATTTTGTGTTCTATTGCGTCAATAAAGGCCCCTAATCGTTATTCTCATATATCATTTATGTACAGAAAGCGATCACTTATAATTTTAGAATAAATATACACAGATAATTAATTATACAGATATGTACTGTATTACGTAGACTCAGTAATTTATATTGCATTGAGATGGTTTATTCTTCAGTGAATTTAATGATTTTCACATCGTTATTTCTATAATATAATGTGAAGAAGGTTCATTAAAATTTCTGGAATACCTCTAGGATGCGCTTGTTCGCAACGATTTAAGTGGAAGGTACTCGAGTACTAAGAAGGGCGTTGCTATTTTATTTCATGAACGACAAGGATGCCTGGACAAAATTAGTGTCGAAACCAGTTCCGCATAGGTTTAAACTTTTGTAATTACCATATGTTGTTTAAAAGATGTGCTGAGGAGTTTCTTTCGCCGTTTCTTCTCCTCATTGTTAAAGCACCTTTTCGAAACAGTGGTAGAAGCAAAAAATGATGTTCATAAGTGTATTTACTGAATACCTATATGATTAAATGATTTTGAATTTGAATATGAATTTGACCTGCTAACTAATGTCATGATTCTCATGGGGATCTTAACTATAACCCATAGCTACAAGTTATGTACTTTATACCTATATTTCTGATATGTATGTATATATATATATATATATATATATATATATATACATATTATGGTCACGGCAAAGTATAAAGAGAATTAACTCTTGAAACTTGATATTTGACGGATTATGATGACAAATAATCCTTTTTTTTCTCTAGTAGGAAATCTTCAAAAGGTACCCGGCGCCGTGAAAGCAACCAGGTAACCTGGGAATTTTACTACACTAAAAACCCCCACGGTGGCCTTCCTCGGCGCTACAATGAGGACTCCGGGATTTCTGACGGAACGCAACCGGAGTCCTCTCAACGCGACGACCCATTCGGGCTCTGCCCGGGAGGGCCAAGCTGTCCCGTCCCGTATCTTTCGATCTTAACAACGGACACACATCCCGTCGTCCTTTCCGAGTCAAGATGACTGCTAAACCATTTTCAATTCTTAGATACCAGCATATCGTTAGCCTTGTTTAATATGGATATGTCATTAGGTCAAAATATCGATCTCGAAAATCTCATCAATAAGTCCTAAGATAATATTCTGTGTGAAATAAAAGATACGTTTTATGACGCTTTTATCTCATTTTCCGTAACGTGCTCTTCTATGCGTAAAATCCTTAATTTCATAGCAGCGCGAGGCGTGTATCGCTCCGCCGCAGCCTTAATTTCCACATTTCCTTGCAGAGGTCTAGCTTTGTTCCAACTTGCAGCTATTTGGCCAGAATTTATGAGCAGCCGACATGTATTCTCTGAAATGATTTACGATGCCTGCAAGTCCGCTGAAATGTTTGTTTTCTCTAAACCAAAGAAAATATCGAAAGCAAAATCCAAGATAAGTTTTACAGTTACTTTCCGACTAAAGCAGGGGAAATATTTTATTGAAAATATAACTTTATTTACAGCGTCGTGAAGAGTCCACTTCTTATGTGCGCTTAATCATTGCGGGCTGATTCCGAATAAATTATTAGAAAGCTGCTTTTTAATCTTTAACAGTAATATAGTACAGTATAGCCCAAAAATAGTAAATATATCCTTGAAATATGCTTATTGTAAGGGCTATGAAAGCATCGTAAACATAAATGGAGGGATCATCCGTAAACACTAAATGCTGGAGTTTTGTCCATAGTAAAGGCCCTATATTAATAAGACTGGACAGTCACACTTATAGTTACGTACTTAATATATTTTTTCACACAATTAGGAATGATATTTAAACTTCCCATTGCCCGACATAATATCATTAGTTTCCTGAGCGAGGCACCGTTAATATGTAGTTTTTTTGCCCTTACTCTAATATCACTTATTGATACCCACTTTTGGAGTTGTTTTATTTGTGTTGTGAAACAGCCAGAGGATATATCCAATCTTTAGTACGTAAATAAAAGTGTTGGGTTTCGAAAAAACATAATTGTAACGTGCAAGTAAATAAATAAAATAAGCCTTATTAGACGCGGTCGGAAAACTAACTGAATCGTTAATGGTAATTTATTTACATATTACAAGGTTGACAACAGTCTAACCTGTTAGGGTGTGATGACGTAGTCTAGGATGATGAGCGCTCTGTTTTAGTAAATGCCTATTCATTATTCTTGAAGACGCCCACGGGAATGCTGTCGTAAGCAAACTACTCAATTCCTTCGCAGTACGCATAACGATTGCACTGGCGCTTCCATGTAAGGCACATTGAATCATCGATTGCACTGGTGCTCTCGTAAGGCAAGATTAATAATCGATTCCGGTTTTTGTGACCAGATAATAGTCGATAATGCTTTTCAAAAGAGTTTGGGCGGCTTAATAATTTTCATGACTTGAGTTGGCTGTTAAATTATTTTGTTGGCTTGTACGAGCTGTATGGTTGGTTGTATGTACATATATAAGCCGCTAAGAATTTGTACCCAATCCATCAAGCGTCAAACGACATAAATAAAAATTTATTATTTATATCGCAATGGAAACCAGGATTCTTGGTTCAGAAGGGATTGTCATTAACAATTTGGCTTCGAAGTTGTTTAAATATCTGTATAGATAAGAAACTAAACGTTTTACGAAATTAGAATGCGGTAGCTGGATGCGGAATTCCAATGATGCTTCTTGTTTTCTCATATTCTGATAAGATCAGCATCAGATGTTATCATCGGCTATGGTTATGAGATTGTTTTCGTTTTTCATTCCGATCCTTGTAGTTAAGACATCTTTTAAACACGACATTACTATTCACACTGAAAATGTTACTCTTATCATAGAGGAATATTCATAAAAATTCCCATGTGTGATAAATAGCGAGATAACTATTCGTTCTAATGGTTAAAACCTGTTTTAGTGTGGATTGTGAATAATATATGGTGGATTAAAAATATAACATCAGATATAGGATATGTATAGTGAGCATTTTTAGAGATTGTGTGCCTGGCATACATGTAGCTGAGATTATGATTTATTACAGTTTTTTCAGAAGTTAAATGATTTGCTTTGGTGAAGTAAATTATCGTAAATCGTGCATGAAATTGGAATTAATAAAAATAATAAAGGAACAAAGTGCTTAATTCTTCTTCTATTGTTCATTTCGATGCATCACGAACAGAAGGTGAGCTTGGATACTAAATATATTATTAATCTCACTGTATGTTTTGTAACATTATACTTATTAAATAAATAAATAAAAACACTTGTTAGTGTTAGTGACCTTACCCACCGAGTGAACGGTCCTGAGTTCGATTTCCAATCAGGATGGTCGAGGCTGCCTCATTTGCCTTGGCTATTCCTGGTGTATCAATTGTTCATACCATTCGCAACACAGAGACTTGAAAGTTTATGTATGCGAGCGTTTGTTTATGTGTAAAATTATTAATTTTTCCCAGTCGCAGGACAGGTTCTAAATGCATAGCAAAAAATGTAGAAAGGAGAAAATATTACAAGGAAGACTTGTTGTGAAAAGCGTTCTTATCTTCCTTTTGTGAGACAGTCTTGCAGAAGAAAGTCTCTGAACCGTGACAAATGACGTATAAAGCCTACGTCCTGGAGCAAATGTCGCCGGCTGAACGAGGAAGATTAGAACTTTTTATAAAAGTAACAACGGACTGAGCTAGGGTCCTTGTGCGCTGCATTCGTATCATAATTCACATATACATAGGATTATACTTTTGTTTTGCAGTATGTATAATATTGAAGGATCTGTAAAAAATGCTGAATAGTTGTTCTCGGTGCAAAAAGTACTTTTTAAAATTGGTAGTAACAAAACCAGATACTTCCCCGTTTCCTTCTTGGCTTTGGTTGATTATGCTTTTGATGCTACGGGCAACCTGGGTGGCGTTGACCACTAACCATCAGGTAGAACACATGCTCGTTTGTCGGCTATTAACATAATTACAATCTACTTGGCCTTTACGAGAGTTTTCGAATAGCGGTTGGATAAACATCAACACTTTAGATAAATATATTTGTGGACACGTCAAATTGTTACAATGGACTGAGTGAATTTTTTTTTCTTTTTCTGATTGATTTCTGAGCTACTTACAACTAGGCACAGTATAAAAATCCAATAATTGTGAATTGTAAAATGTCCATTTCATATTCCGTTTTATCGAAAATTTAATAACATAATTTATTTAAATGTAAGAACAGAAATTGATTTAGGAACTTCATCCTGTAATCTTTGGGTTAAGGGTCTATGACTATTAATTAGGTATTATTGCTTTTATTCATCGTTAGTACAGACCGTTCAAGATATGCGTTACAACAAAGACTTGGCCCTTTTATTTTCTTATTAATAAAGTTAAAGGAAGTTAAGTTAAGTTAGTTTAAGTTATTTCCTGAAGGTTCTTTACGGTATCGGTCATTGAGTCGCAAAATTCCATGTGTACACCAAATTTTCCAGTTTTCCATCCAGTAAATTTGGAGATACGGAGGTGTTTTACAACGGTTTCGTTTTATATCAGATTTTTAAAAATCCGCAAATCGAATTACACGTTACAGCGCTCTGATAAAATGACTATCCCCATCACAATCCATACTTCAACAATACGGCGCAGGTATGAGTATGAGAGGTTTTGTTCGCAGAGGCTTCACATTTTGCTTTAGACGTACATAAGTGATAATTTCTTCAAGTACGTATTCAATTTGATTAAGTAACCATAGCACATCCACTTAGTTTGCATACAACCGATTGACATTTTCCGTTTACAATCTATGACCACGCTAAGACCTGTCAAGACACGTAAACAAATTGTGCCTCGATTACGCAGCCAACTTAATTTTTTGGTATGAAAGGGGAATAATAGGGCCTCTGAAAGTTGCTGAGTTATTTAGGTTTTTTATCCTACATAAGCTCTTTCATCTTTGTATAACCCCCAGGATCTCATGTTATTTTCACCGGCACCTTAATAACGCAAGCTACTTTGTTGACTGGCTGGCATGATTAGTGGGCCGCTGGGCTTGG
>PDGT01000051.1:810525-848727 GCA_003671415.1 Megathymus violae
AGTTTAAGTCTAACTATAAGCATATACGATGGTTGAGGTTTTAATTATCTGCCTAGCGACCACCCTTCTTCCGTGATCAATTATGTATTGTTTTTTTACTTCGCCAATGTCGGAGACCCAGAAATAAGTGTGGTCCCTGCTTCCTCGACGGTCAACACATTACTGATCCGTTCAATGTTACAGAGGTATATGGACGGCATTGATCAATTATCATCAGGTCACCTTCGTTTTTGCAACGTAATGTATCCACAGTGTGTTTGTACACTATCTATTCCACTTATATGTACTTCAACAAGTTTATCGATGACTAAGTTTACGACCGAGGTTCTCGCATCAAGTAAATGGAGCTTAAGTGTTCTGCCTTTTTTATTTGCCGTGTATTGCCGGCAATAATTCGATTTCTTTTTCCAGCGCGCGGATACGAAACAATTTTCTACTTATGAATAAAATTTTTAAGGTGCGTATGCAAATTCCCCTTACCGAGGCCTGTCTCCCGTAATGGTGTCATATGGGGAGGCATTTGCCTTCTAAATGGACTACGTAGATGCCGGCTACAGTGTTTTTGCAATCTAATTTAACCCGGCGATTTATTTTATCATTTTTATGAAGCATGGAATTATCAGTGAGTATTTTTTTATTTCTTTGTATGCGTGTTCAGAAATAATCATAGGTTTATATATAGAGGAATTTCTCGAGCTTACGAGTTGATTGTTGTTAACACCTCCCAGTCATCAGTCTCATTCTCTTTCTATTGTTCAGTGTTATCGCTGGTTTATATTAAATCGAAGAAGGAATGCGTTGCTTAAATTTGTTAAACCCGATTTTCACCCTCTTATCCTAATCAATGATTTTGATGATAATTGAATGGTAGGTGAAACTGAGCATTGCGATAATTAACTAGAAGAAGCGTTCACCGTAGTTTCTTCCGTCGTTCAGTTCGTTCATTGCAATCAGAGAAGATTAGTTTACACTCAAGAACCTTTACATTTCTTATATGTACATATATATGCATGGAGAAAGTTTTTATACTAACAAATTTTTTGAACTTGGTATGGCGCTGCAGTACAGCCACTTCTATACCGCTTAACTGAACGCCCTGAAAATAAGTGTAGGTTATGGATAATACTGGATAGTATAACATATATGTATAATTTGAGCTCGAAAATATTTTACTGGCATCTAATTTCGTTACTCGCCACTAGATGGCGTCATTGATATACGCGGGTATGAGAATATTTTGTAATTTCCTTTAAATTATATGCGGTTCATTTGATTCGAACACAACTGAACTGTAATTAGATGCCTTTTTGGTCATCTAACATTGGTATTGGAGATTCTATGAAATGCCAGAGAATCGAGCATTAGAATATCAACTACACATGAAAGAAAGGTGTCGGCCAACAGAATTATACCGAGGCATATAAATATACACAAACAGGACAATGTCCGTCAGATTTTGCTAGTAAGAAATATAAAAACATTATATTTTGCATCTAACGAAGCGGCCGCGTAACTAGTTAGCTGTATACAGGGTGATTGGTTCGTAACCGCAAACCACTTAACAGCCAATTGGAACATGACTATAAGCAACTCTACTTAAGATTTTTTTTTAACTGCTGTTTTAATTCCACGTAGGATAATGTATTTTTTTTAGAAATTAATATACACTAGCGGTTATAGATTGCACTGTTGTGACGTAATTTTAAGTTGATCTTAAATATCTGAAGAAAATTTTACAATGTGTTAATCGAAATTCACTGGAATGAAGACGTGGCAAAATGTAATATTTATCCTCAAACCTTGGATATAAAAAAATGTATTGCACTGAATTTCTTGTAAAGGGCTGAGTTGATTATGATGATTTTTGGCACATTTGTAACTTATGAGTCATGATCTAGATTGCTTTTTATCCTGAGAAACAGATCTAATCTCACGGGATAGGAATCAAAAGTTAGTCTGGACATTTTATTAAGATGATAGTAAACAAAATTTGATTGCTTTTCTGCAGATATTGCAATGAATGAAGATGTTTCAAATTTATAAAATTAAGCAGTAATAAAAAATATGGAAAATTTTACATTTATTAAAATCTGATAAAAAAAAATTGTTTTGAGTAGTGTTGCTATTTGTAAACGTAAGGCGCTAGGTTTTAGAAGCGAAGCGAAGGTTTTATTGTAAGTCAATATGAATATATTACGCAATGAAATAATTAAATATGGTTCTTATTCCACTTGAACATATTTAAATATAGAAATCTTATAAAGCGCGCGGTGTGCGAATAACTCATGCATTTACAATAAAGGGAAGGAAATATCGGTACAACGGCTCGTGGTTTTAAATTAAAACGTTCATTTAAAATACCTTAAAACCTTTTTAGGACTACACAAACATATGCTAACCGTTACATTGTTATTTTAGGGCTATATTAATTAAACTTTTATGCTTTCAGTGTAATAACAAAGGGCCTTATTACATGAAGAGACGGTTTCAATAATCCTGGGTTGTTATTCCGAAATTTTTCGGCATGTACTATTTTTGTTATATTTCGTGTTTTTCAAATATCGTATATGCTAATATTGACGTAGTATTAAGGTAGTAAGAAGCCGGTAAGTATCAAAGCAAAGCGATAGATAACCAGATAGCCATGAAGAGTGTTATATAAAGATAATGAAATGATATTTTATATAAAGATAAATAAAATGGTGATTTTGCGGTAAATACTATAAAGATGTGATTTATTAAAAAATATTTTGATATTAAAAAGCTACCATTAAATTGAATTTCAAAGCTGCATATGCAATAGAAAACATGCTGCAACAATCGTCGAGTATTGTTACAGACCTGGTGTTAAATTGTTCAATGTTTTATCATGCAAACTGTTAAAGCTTTAATTTTGCTTTTAATTACATTATTTTTTTAATTAACAACTATTACATATACTACTTCAGTGTATAAATAAGCTTCTCATTAAAATTATTAATTATTCTCATTAAAATTCAGCGTTCCTTTATGGGGCTTGGAGTTCGTTTCTACAATAAGATTCCTAAGTTGTTACGCAAGTTGCCCATTGGAACTTTTAAGTGTCGCATTAAAACACAACTTATAGGCAAAGGATATTATAGTATAGATGAGTACATTAATGACAAGGATGCCTGGAAAAAAATAGTGTCGAAACCAGTTCCGCACAGGTTTAAACTTTTGTAATTACCATGTGTTGTTTAAAAGATGCGCTGGGGAGTTTCTTTCGCTGTTTCTTCTCCTCATTGTGAAAGCACCTTTTCGAAACGGTGGTAGAAGCAAAAAATGACGTTCATAAGTGTATTTACTGAATACCTATATGATTAATTGATTTTGAATTTTGAATTTTTTTTGAAACTAGTTTAAACTTTTTTATGGCAATAGCTAGTAAAACAGGTCATATCAGTGGAAATGATCAACATTACCCATGTATCCTGCAAACAACTGAGGCATCATTGTAGCCTTGCTGGTTAAGGAAGAACCTATAAGAGAATGCACCTAACGCTCTTGATTCGTCTAATGATTAAGACTCATTACGAGAATTAAAGGTTGGCATATCCTCAAGGATCGAACCAGACTCTTATACCACGAAACAAAAAGGCACGGGTTCCGTATTCCATACCAGAGTATGCAATAGGAAACATGTCAATGACAGAGATCGCGCGTCTCTAAAGTCGTTATATTAAGTCATATCATATAAATAGTCTCACTTTTTTTTAATTGTTCTGTTATTCCATTTCTTTATAATTACAAATGCAAAATGCACTGACGTAAGGTAACAAAACGAAGAAACAAATAAGCAGACAAAGAGCGATTAAGCTTTGCTATTACTTTGTCAGACGTCATGTTCACCTACTTCGCCGGCGCTGGGACGACTAAGCATGACGTCGTGACAAATTTTGTGACATTTATTTTATTATTCAGGGAATGAAAGACTCTAATCTTTGTAGATATTAGATAACCAAACGACCCAAACATCTGCACTGCATTTCAGAGATATCTCCTGTTAAAGTTATTTTATCCAATAATACATTTGCAGTAACGTTATGAAAATGGATCATTGAAATGTGCAGCTAATACTCGTATATTTAGTATTTTTACATAGGATTATTATAACATTAATTATAATAAATAAACGTTTTCGATTAAATCTGGAAATTAAATATTTAAGAGTTACTCGTATGTATAAAGGGACTATTTTAATTAAGTTTAACAGCAATCTTGGTACTTCTCGACTACTAACTACTAATATTTAGTACTCAGACGATCGTTAAAACAGGCGCAAAACGAAAATTTCTGACATCGATAAATAAAGTCAATGCAATATTATTATTAGGTCAGTAACATTATTATTGGTATTATTATTTTTCCGTGTAGCCTGCCTGGCTAGCTACTACCCTCCTGCTTGAGTTAGCCGCCAAACGGCTTGTCGTATTCCGACTGGGGGCTTGAGAGCCAGTACTTTCTTTCTTACCTTCTTCGCATTTCCTGGCCGACAACACATCAGGGATACCTTTGGTCTTGCTAATGTCCAAGGGCGAAGGTGACCACTTACCATCGGCTGGCTTGTTCGTCGGCGATTAACATAAAAAAAATTGTACAAAATATAGTGTAATCATTACTTTTGTTAGTTCAGTTAGAAGTGAAATTTCGAAAGCGTAGGCGGAGCTTTTGGCGAATGTGTGTTATTGGCAGTGCAGGATTGGTTTGCACAACAATATAGCCTCGATTGTGAAGGTCCTCAAAGGCGTTCGATGTCAATATTTATCATGCGCTCCAATCTAGGTTCAGCATTTTCCCCATTACTTATGCATAACATATAAATTGGCTACAGAAGAGCTTTCATCAATATTCAGCCGGCGTCAAGCAACTACGCTTACAATCAACTCTTTCTATTAAATTGCAATATCACGTTTTAGTTTCGCGATTGCACGGAGGAACGTTCTGATGAGGTCGCCCTAGATCTGACGTTCGAACCTAAATTTTATTCAAAGCCTAGGTTATTTGACTTTTATTATGAAATCTTCTTATGTGACTTTAACGTTGGATTTATCATGACGGACTTGATTAAGGATTCCTTATATTTCTTGAATGTATAAGTAAGCAGTAAAAAACGCGATTTCTACCATCCTACCTTACGTGGGATTTTATCAAATATTTGATCTCTTATTATTTAATAATAATTCATAATTTCTCTACTGTCAGTCGATTATATTTTTTTTGCTTAATAGTTTTCGATGAGATTTAATGTTATCGATTAAAATAATATTTGAAACAGAACTTTATTTAACTATTATGGCCAAATTTCCACCACCACGCGGACATTAGTAATGCTATGGTCTCCAATTTTATATCCTATCCAGATCTTGCTTCACAATGGAATTAAATCACCAGTCTTTATTTCATTCTATTATATTGCTTAAATTAAAGGTCCGACGTTTTTTAAAATCGGAAATGGAATGATCGGTAAATTAGCCATGGACAAGAAGCTGGATATCAGACTAAAAACAGTAGTTTGCACTACCGTTCGGACGACATGAATCCAATTATGTGTGTATTACTACACATTATCACTTGCTTTGGTAAAGAAAAACACCATGAAGAAATCTACATATGTACCTACTGAGGTTCAATGTTCAATGTTCCCAACGGTGTATCTCTGCCAATCCGCACATGGCCACCGTAATGAGCCATAAGCCTGGACGCATGTGATTCTGATTGCAGACCCGAACTCAGTTGTGGTATAGTTCTGGATTTTGATTAATATATTTCCAAGTTCCGAGCATCACTTTGTATGTAGCAAAAATAAAATAAAGTAAAATGAGCGCTAAATCAATGACTCAAAAATATGATTCCCTGAAAAGGTGGAGTTTACTTAAATCGAAACTTATGACGTCAATAAGAGGTCACGATTTCAATCTAACGATTACAAAGGAGCCCGATGACTTAACCCTGCAGTGGTCGCGTGGACTACATATGTAGTCCACTCATACAAAATCAGTTTTATTTTGTAAACGGTAATAGTTAGTTTCTTGTGCCGCTAGGTACTTTCAAATGACTAATCGCGGGACACACTCAGTGCAGCGCGAGCGCCGGTAATGCGCGGACGCACTAGTAGTAGCTCCGCAAAGTTCCTGGATTACACACGTAGTCCGCGCGACCAATTACGTAAGTATTTTTCCAGTTCATATATTTTTTTGTTTTTATTTATTTTATATTAAAATTGGCATAAATATGTTATTTAAATATTGTTTTGTCATGTTATTTTATTGGAGATTGATTTAACATAATGTTTTTAGAATAAAAATGGATGATCGACAAGCTGCACAGATTGAGGCGTGATTGAGAGAAGCTGATACCGACATCGATGATTGTCAAGCTGAGTCTAGCTTGGACGAGGAAGTAGATCAGTTAGAAGAGCAGAATCACGAATCTGAATCAGAGCAGGAGCAAGATATCAGAGGTGAGGGGTCGGTCGAATGCTCTGAAGATGAGGAACCACTTCAGCGGAGACCGCGGCATAGTGATTATTACACCGGAGTTGCTGACACATTGTGGTCTCAGACAATTTCTTAAAACAGAGGAAGAACCCGCAGGCATAATATAGTGTTTGTTCCGCCTGGACCAAAAGGAATAGCCAGGCAAAAGATTGCTATTCAAGACTGCATGTCACTTTTTATCGATGAACAGATAATTGAACTGATGACTAAATATACTAATATGAACATAAACTATATCAAGAACTACTATACAAGAGAAAGAGATGCTAAAAGCACAAACGAAATTGAAATCAGAGGTTACATAGGCATTTTATTATTGGCTGTAGTAATGAAGATCAGTCGATCAAACACTGCTGAAATATTTGAATACGTAAACCATATTGGAATTGAGGCTATATATTTGACCATGTCTGAACAAAGATTCAAATTTCTGACAAGAGTTTTGCGCTTCAATAATATCGAAGACCGACAAGTTCGTGCAGCAATAGATAAATTAGCTCCGATACGTGAAATTTTTCACTTGTGTCTCTCCAATTTTTAACGTTTCTTTGTGCCAAGTGCTGAAATGACTTTAGATGAGCAGCTGATAGCTTTTCGAGGACGCTGTGGTTTCCGACAGTATATTCCAAGCAAGCCGGCAAAATATGGAATCAAAACTTTTGCATTGGTAGACGTCCATTATCCATATACATTCAATTTAGAAATATATGCGGGCCAACAATCAGAGGGTCCATTTCACTTGAGCAATGAAAGACACGATGTCGTCATGAGAATGGCTCAACCTGTACTGGGCAAAAATATGAATATTACCATGGATAACTGGTTTTCTTCACTTCGAGTTGCTAAACGAAGAGTTGAAAACGGTACTACTATGGTTGGAACTGTACGAAAAGATAAACGAGAAGTCCCCCGCGAATTTCGTGTCGCCACAGGAAATCCATAATTTTCTTCAAGATTTGGCTTCCACAAACCATGTACAATGGTGTCGTATGTGCCAAAACCCAGTAAAGTGGTTATTCTCATGTCAACAATGCACAACGATGCGAAAATTGATGACACTACTGGAGATACTCGAAAGCTAGAAATAGTAACATATTATAATAGAACAAAGAATGGTGTTAACTTAGTCGATAAAATGTGTTCTTTATATGATGTTTCGAGAAACTCTACAAGATGGTCTCTAACGGTGTTCTTCGATTTACTAAACTTGGGTGCACTTAATGCATTATGTATTTACACTGCAAACAAAAACTATGGAAATGTATGTCGTCGTGACTTCCTAATTAACTTGTGGGCACCTTCGACCCATATTCATACGTATTTATGTAGTTTATAATATATATTACATACACACACTCCCTTACACTTATGTATTATATTATGTTTATACTTTATATACATTACACATTACATATCACTCACATACATACACACTAACACAAGCACACACACGTGGACTCGAACCTGAAACATTCCCGTGTCGCTTGATCGCCCAACTACGATAGGCTTACTAGTGCTTATTGTTTGCTTGTGTATTAATGTTAAGATTGTTTCCTGTACTTATATCACTCTCTCTCCTTCTGTCTTTTATGGTAATTTTCTTTTGTGTTGTGTTTCGTATAGCATAAACTGTTATTGTGCTTGTGAAATAAACTGTTTATTTTTGTTTATCGGACTCTTGTAATTTCTTTGCGTCGCGTTCCCAGCACCACGACTAACGCGTGACCTAGATCACTTAGGTCACTACCAGCACACATCCTTCCTCCTTACCATAACTGGTAACACCCTCATTACCACAAACTTATCCCTCTCTTGGATGAAACCATTGGCTCAGAAAAGAATTGACTCAAAATCGTTACCAAGGCCTTTGACAGTACAAATTAAAGATTTCCTTGGTTTTACGGACCAAGAAAGACAAGCACCGGCTTCGGAGACGACGTCGAGTAATGTGGTGCGCCGCTACCACGACTGTGGAAGAGCACGTAATAAAAACACCCGAAAGTCGTGCACTGCCTGCAAAAAGTTTATTTATGGGGATCATTCAAAGATAATGTGTCTTTCCTGTACGGAAAATGTTATAAATATTTAATTTTCATAATTAAATTTAATTGTGATCTCAATCAATACGAAAGCTGTGATTTTTGTGCCAATTTAGAGAAGCATTTTTGTTTTTGTTTAATAGTTATAAAAAAAGAGATTTTAACTAAGTTTTGCTGATTTTATATATTTAAACATACTGTACTAATTATAATTCCATAAGTAAAATCAAGAAGATTTAATAAAAACAAAAGTTGTTTCAATTTGAAAATGGACTACGTATGTAGTCCGCGCTACCACTGTTATCTCGTTTAGATGCTCGACCACTGCAGGGTTAACATGTCTAGAGAAACAAGTTAGAACTTAGAATATTTTGTCACTAGCAGTTATGCAACTGTTGACCGCACTTGGAATTAGTTATGCTGGTCATTAACTTAAGATTAACACAATGTCCAAGACATTGTCACTAGCATTTAAAACTTACAACCAACACCACCATGTATTGCTAGTATATCATCATACACATGAAGATATTATTTGGAAAGCATAAAAGATTTTATATTTACAGAGAACCAAGTAGATAGACACACCAAGATTATTGTCGTGAGAAATGTGTTCAATTGTATCTTTTTGGAGACTCGCGTACCACTCTCGTGAGCTGTAGGTATTGACCGCAGTTTCTTTGAACGGAATAGTAGTATATTTTGTCAGTTCAATCTTACACAATTACCCTGTAAATGGCGTTCACCTGTTACACAATTTCATTGAAATCTAAATAAATAAAGGAACAGCCCACATTGTTAAGATTCTAAGTCCATAGTACTTAAATTGAAAACATGATATTTCGATTTGATTTTTTTATTACGTAGGCATTTGCGAAGCGATTTTTTGGAAACAACCCGAAAGCCAGAAGTTCTTAAGACACTCGCAGTTACCGCCATAGATTAACGACTCCTACCGATACCAATCAAGAGCGATGTTTTAAGATGTTCTCCAAATCACGGCAGTACTCAAGAAATTTTCCACTTAGTTGCATCCCAATCGAAGCGAATCGCACTAGATCACTTGGAATTGACACCAGTAGTCAGGCGCTTTGTTTTCACAATATTACGTCATTAACAATGCTAATGTCAATTAAGAGTTCATTTAAGTTGGCTCAAATATGTTGTTGTTATCTATCTATATTTACACATATAATAAAATCTATACTGAACGCTTTCCGCACATGAAGTATATATGAGAGGAACTATTATAGGGAGCATTTATTAACGCAATAGAACCCAAAACAATAGTTGGAATATGTGGCTGTTGATCAGTGCGTCTGTGCGCGCTAATCTCAAAAACGTCTTAACTGCTTTCGTTATGATTGTCACTAATATATTGCAGTAAGTATCACTTAACGTTTATAGGTTGTATCATTTCAATCCGTACATATATAAAAAAGTTATAAATTGATTTATTTCTAATTCACTGAACGAGAAAAACCCAGTCCTAAAACAAAGCAGGTGCTATTTCTAATCGTAAGGAGTAGTTTTTCTGAAACGAACCGAGGACAGTTTACTAGATATAAACTGTTATAAACTATCTAGTTTCTATACGTATGCTTAGCATTTACGTAGTCAGATAAATTTATTTCATAGATTTGACGTAACGTTTTTAAATTACTAAGTGTCCGTGTAAAGGTTGGATAACAGACATAATATTTTGATAGTTATCTGAAGTCTCTTATTAAATTTCATTTCATTTCATGGGCACAAATGGGGTGTACGGAGACGAATGAGTATACTCGCATGAATATCGATTTCAGTTGAATTGCATAAGAATTCATGTGAAGGTGTATTTGGTTACTCAGACTTGGGTATGTACATTGAATGAGAACATATATCCTGATTACATCGGGGATTGAAGAAGAGGAAGTTAAATTATATATTGTATTCTTCTATGGTCATGTTAGCGAGAAAAACAACCAGGTTAAAGGTTTGAAATTTTTATATACCTACTCAGTGGTTTTTGATTTGTATTTATAAAAAGAAAAAAAAATACTTTCATTCATTTATTCACACACATATATTTATACATACAGACAACAATAATTTCAATCGTTCAAAAACTAGTAAATTCCTACTACATATTGTTTTGATGGTGAAAGTAAAAACTTTGTAGGTAGGTACACCAGTAAAAGTACGGATATCAGCAATCAAAAATATGTCAAAAATATGTTTCATTGTTTTACTCATACGCATATTGAATCCGGCAGAGTATGAATGGCGAAATATATATCTCTAGTTCCGACTTCAGCAACGGTTCCAGCAATTTGCATCGACTGAAAAAAATTCCCGCTGTTGCGGCTCGGCGCAGGCGGACCGTGACGACACGGTGTTCTATATCGAGAATATTTTAGAATCCAAATGCTCTGGGACTTTATTTTAATTTTTGATTTATAAAAAGTGGTAGCTGGATGGTCCGTGTTATATCTAACGCTGACTTTTACATCGTGTCGTTTTCAGTATACATAAATAAAATGAAAATAAATAAACGTTTACACACTCAGACACACAAATATGAAATTACAAACGCCCATGACCCGAGAACAAAAATTTATCTGTCACATAAATCGACCTGCCCCGGCCGGGAATCGAACACGGGACCCCTTCGCTCGGCAGGCAGGGTCACTACCAACTGGACTAGGCGGTCGTCATATATATATATATATACGTGTAAATGTATTACATATATGTCGTGTTCCGGTCATAGAATTGACTATGTATATAACAAAATCTATCAATCAGGTAGAATTCAATTAGTTTAGTGTACGGAGGTTAAATACTTATTCTGCTAGTTATAACTACTACTTCTAACAAAATGCTGTGTTACTCCACATATGTAAGTGTATTAATTTAGAAACGTTACGAGCTGCCAAACTCCTTTTAAAATCAACCGTGACATGTTTAAAGTTCTTCGGATGCTGTTTGGCATATGTATCATATTGTTTATATGTGTGCGTGTGTGGTTGCATCCCGCGCCATTTTGTTTCAAATAAAGCAGTGTTGAACTGGCCACCGTGTTTGGTAGTCGACCCCCACTCCTGACAAAACATAATATTTTAATTGTCAGAAAGGCAGGAGTAATGAGTTATTGCGATTTCATCTTGGCAGGTAACGCCTTGTTTTTGGTGTTACAGACGTCCATGGACGGCATTGATCACTAACGATCGGGTGGTCCATCCACTTGTTTGTCAAAAAGATTACCGTCCTATTATTTACTCATTGTACACATTTTGAAACAACAATCCACCGCGCCGTTACTATTTGAGGTAAAAGTAACAGAATAGGTATATTTTATTTATTTACCAACTAAAACCAAACACAAACAACACCTTTTACGTTCCTGAACACAAAACACACTTTTGATTTCACACAATATGGAATACAACTTAAAAAGATGTAAAATGTTTCGTTAAAACAACAATTGGATTTGCTCAAAGTGCAATAAATAATTTGTTATTTTCCAAATCTCGAAATGAAGAGGGTTACAGGTATCGCACCTAAAGGTCTTGTTGATAGTGACCGTATAACTTTTGACTACGACCGATTTAGGTAATTTACATGTTATATATTTATTTTGTTGAGGCGTTCGTTAATAGCTAGGTAAATCTGTACTAAAGTTATTAAATTAAAATTATTTTAAATATATAAACCGAAATAATATTTCATATTTTCATCGGAGTACAACAACATATACATATCGGGTCAAAAGGTTAATTATACCGAAAATTATTTTCAGATATCTTGTGTGGGCGTCACGTAGGGAAGCGATACAGTAGTAACGAGTCGAAGGACGGTTTCTAGACGAGTTGCTACCACGGCAACTGCAGAGAAGTGCCTCTCGCCGGTTCTCACACAACCATCTAGACTCCGTAGAAGCAAGAATCGACGATGTCCCGGTGACGTACCGATGATGCTTGGGATTCGTAATAAAACTCCCGTAATAATGACTCCTCCGACATACATATGTATGAACATGAGTCCAGTCAAACTAAATGTCCTAGGCAAATAATAGTATTGACGAATTTTTCATATTCAATTTCACTCGTTCTCGAAAGAGAGCAACTTATGAACAATGCTTGCTTACATTGAATTAATTTGAAACGAACAACATGTTTTTTCACTATCGGTCTACTCATTATTAATGTAACAATCGTTTTCGCCATTATTGGCCGAAATTTTCATGAAAACAAATGGTTTTTCGTTTATTTAATACATGATTATCGCTACAAAACCATATATGAATCTTTTAAATATGCTTTAAAATAATAATTTTCTTGCAAAATTATAGCATTTGTATTCTCATGTTTGGTCACGCCGGTTTTTCGTCTGTGGTATCCTCAGTCAACGCTCAACGTCGGTTTCATTGGCCTACCAACGTTACTATTTATACACGTATTAAGGTTACCTCAAATTGAATCGTAATCGAAACACGAATTCACATATTCGTTTTGTTTTCGCGATGGCAAAGCTTTGAAGAATTGTGAAAAATTTGCTTGCAAATAAAATTCACATTTACTTTTGTATTCTGGATATTTTTTCCATTATTGATTGTAGAATTTTTGGATGGAAAACGAATCAAATTCAACGTTCATATTGTACGTACATGGTTTTACAGCTTTTATTCATTTTTAAAGCTAGGCACTGTTGAAAAAACGGATCTACCTATATATAGGACTATTATATTCTTTTCGTCATCAATCTATACATACCTATATATATTTTCAGTGTTAATGAACTGGCATATTTATAAATTTTAGTGAAAATATGTAATTAATTTAAAAGTGAGTTGAAACTAATTCCTAAAGTAAAACTAATCCCCGTCTCTTACTCTTACTGTGTAATAGCCAAGGTGATACAGAATTATTCTAATGTGGAGCACCGCCTTTCACTAATTTTCAGTTTTTGGTTTCACTATCCTCAGTATATTAAATATATCTAAAACTTTCGTCTTGCGGTGTAAGTTGCAGTGGGAGTTTCTTAAAAATGTCTTCAGCCCGGCGCACCCTACTGAACAAGTTGTTAAAGGCGATGGACCTTAATTTCCAAGTCGCTAGTTTCGTGAAAAGTTGAATGTAAAATATTTTGTTTTCCCAAAATAAGTTTGTTTGTTTGTTTTTTTTTGCTTTGGCAACAAACACACCCGTAAGTGGTGATGAAGTTTAAGGTGTTGAACGCACTAACTTATAAAAGCTTTTTCACTCTCCTATTGAAGACCCCCACATTGTAAGTAGGCGGAAACACCGAAGGCGACGCTGGTTATTTATTCTAGGCCTTCACAGTGCGCATAATGAATGACGACGCAAACCGTACCGTCCTTACAGGCGGTAGATTCACTACGTAAGGATGGATATCCCCCCTACATCGAGTTGTTGGATGGAGGAACGGCGATAGGGGAATTATTTTGAACAATCCTTTTCAAAAATATATCCTATAGAAATCGAGAGGCTGGCAACGCTGTACCTCTGCCCAAGGCCTTGCAGATTGGTTTCGACCAGATCTGGGTCACTAATGAGTCTTTTTGCACGCCTCTCCATCGAGTCTAACGCTGATAGATGATATTTATCAGCACCAAACCGAATGTCAGACATTTTAACAACAAGTTTCAATAATCCTTCCTTCCTTGTAGTGGGAGGTAAGATTCCATCCCGGCTTATAATTATCCACCAGCAAAATTAACTATAAAATGTTTGGGAACATTGACCGTCTACCTTCATATGGCATGACTGCTCATTGGATAGAGTTAATATTAAAAACTCATATACAAATTGTTAATTTAGAACAATCCAAGCATTGTCGCTCCACCATACATAGGCCATTACCTAGAACATCTAAACGCCCTTTGCAAAGAGCTTATAACCTATCAATTAATATTTTGCTGCAGGCTTTTGTGTTCAATATTATTTGCAAGATCCTATTAGCTTTACAAAATGGTGCCAGCTGTATACATAAATATTGTTGAGGAAAATTAAATTGACCTCGTTTAATCCTTTGTTGAGAACTAATTTATACTATCAATTTATTTGGAAATATCCCGTAGCGCACAGAGCGGGCGTATATTTACGTTTTTGAACTTACCTAGTATTGTAGTTATTTCTTATTATTCCTAAAACAAATTAACGTGCATTGTTATTAACATTGGTTAAAAATGGTTTTACTAGTATAATATACAAGCTAATGAGGTAGAATATCCAAAATTGCTGAGTTAATTCCGGGATTAAACTAGGTGGTAAAGAGCCCAGCGCCTGCGAACTAAAGGGTTGAGGTTATTGAAAATCAAACACAATGTATGCATTCAACAATTGCACTATTTATTACACATTTATTGTGGATATATTTATAAATTGTATCTCCATTCAACGCTAAAGCAAGATTGACATCACTCTGACCATCATCACCATAATTCGTCGAGATTTCGAGCTTTATCATTGGTCGACGCCTCGGATTAGTTCATTAACTTTATCGGTTATATTTAGTATCTTATGAGTGTAGATTAATTTATTACTTGAAAAATACAAGTTGCTGATAATATAATTTACGTGTAATAAAATAAGTATCTATTTATGTATTTTATTATGTAACGGGTCACGGTTGTGATTACGATCCATGCAACTGGGTCGAAATATTGGCAATAAATAAAACGTATCGTGAGTACCCGTTACATAATAAAATGTATAAATTCTGCGATGACATTCGTTTAAAATCTATTTATTTAATTGTTACCCTTGTGTCATGAACAGTCATTTCAACGACCATTACGTATCCTGTCCTAACAGAACAAAGGGGCGTATATTAATATGGTCTCCGTTACTTAGCGAGCTACTACATAAGAGTTTAGTTTGGACAATTAAAAGGAGAATGAGATGAATGACAATGAATTTATTAAGTGACGGGAGTCATTGTGACATAGTAAGATAAGCTAATAAAATCTACTAATATTCTCTTGTGGATATTATAAATTTTATGAGGCTT
Organism: Megathymus violae; assembly: GCA_003671415.1. NCBI lineage: Eukaryota > Metazoa > Arthropoda > Insecta > Lepidoptera > Hesperiidae > Megathymus > Megathymus violae. Next base: position 826,097 of record PDGT01000051.1, read on the forward strand.
TTAATATTTTACACAAAAAATGGAGTTTCAAATTGAAGACGGTGAATTCCATGATTTCATATCCTATTTTCCACCCCTAATGTTAGTATATATATTTTTTTTAAGTGGGACCAAACAAATTTGTATCTTTCTAATGGAAAGGGAATTTTCCAAATCGGTTAATAACTGACGGAGTTCTGAGGTAATATAAAAACTACAAACGAAAAAAAAGGAGGTTCTCATTCTTTTTTAGAAGTCAATAAAAAAAATATAATTATCTACAAATTAATTATTAATAGAAATTATAAACTTAATACTCGTCTGTTCAAGTTATGAGTAAAATGTCGATTAGCTAATATACAAGTATATGAACAAAGAATTTTAGGACCTTTTTTGAGTCAATTATGACGAAAATTATGAACTATATCAAATAACATATATATATTTCTGGGCTGACTTTATATAATTCTCAGATAAGATCAGCTAGGATCACTTTGCCTATAATTACCTAATCTTATATTATTTCAATCAGATGTTTTGTAAATAACATATTCACACTTCTTAATATATGTATCACAGTATTACGTCATACATTTCTAGTGATCACCTCCTCTTCTGATGTCTTGGTAGCATAATATTATTAAAGCCCAAACGATTTTAAAAACTTAAAAGAAAAATCTACCAGCTAGGAAATACTGATTAGGATATTACTCCTTGATACACCCTAAATATATGTGTCGGAATGACCAATAAACACCAGGTGGGCTACATATCCTTGCTACTTCCATATCAATAAAACGATCATTAATCACCCTGTTTCTAGACTGACGATTTGTTACGAACAAAACATCATCTGATTGGTCGAATGATTATTCTCGCTAATTTAATGATTGTTCTCGTTTTACGAGCTACATTCAAAAGCGACGATCGACTGCAGTTATGCAACTGGATGTTACATTAAAACCAAACTCATCCACTGGCAATTAAACCAAGCGTGACGGATCACTAACTCGGAATGCTAAATGTTTTCATTGCGTTTATTTTGTTCACGTTTTGTTATAAGCAATCGGATGCGTTGCTTGTCGGCATGGTTATTCTTGAATTTCACAGCACACAATCACTGTCAATTCCACGGTAAAGTATAAAATTAAATTTAACGCTTTATTATGATTATATGCAATTTCTGACAGGTATTTAGAGAGGATCCTTGGATATCTCATCTCCAAGAGGGGAAAAATAGGAAGTGTCGCAACAGATTTAATTAAGGCTTGTTTAATACTATTAAGCGATAAAAATTAAGATTTCTCATACACATAATAGACGAATTGTAATGTTTTTTAAGCAGAAAGATGCTTATGTCAGTCCTCTACGAATCATGTGTGGGATGATTCTTATAATTTATTTTCAAAAAAAATTTTGTGACAATAACGGAATTTGCCAGTCAACAGTGTTTTCTCTCATGGCTTTAGTTTTCTTACTACGTGTTTTACCACCCAAGGGTCTTTGTTGTTCATTGCGTATTGAAATTAATTTCAGACTACTAGGCAATCACTGCATATCGCCAATAAAATTTAAATTATAATAAATTCATCAACTGACTTTATTTACTTGCGGCACGAATACCAGTCGGGGCGAGGCTATCATTACTGGAGTCTACTCCGCTGTTCATAACTCGCGGGGCATTGCCGTGGTGTGTAATCTTGTTTACGGACGTAGCACGAGAAAACAGTTTTCCTACCAGTCGCACAGTAGGTGTGTGAGCGTTGAGCTTTTTATCCCTTTCGTGTATAATTATTTATATAGGTCGCCAACACTCTTAACACTAAAATATTCTACGTAATATATATAATACCCAGCAATTTCTTAGTAAGTGCTAGAGTAGTTATAGGCAACGACATCATGTAATAAACATCATCTTCATATACTATTAAAAATATTACAATTGAATTCATTATTAAATAAAATTTTAAAACATTAAAAAATTACAAAACAATAAGTAAAATTGAATAGAATCAGTCACAAAAATAATTAAAAAGTAAATCAGTAAAAATAATTGAGATTAGTAACAAAAATAATATTTAAGTATAATAATTTGAATTTACGTGCTTGGCGTTTTCTTTTTGAGCCTGCGTGTATTATCGAAAAAAATATCGATATATCTGCTTTTCGAAGTAGTGTTGTATTCTCTTATTACCTACTAACCTACCTTATTACCTACTAAATGGAGCATTTTGTCCCAGATTCGTTTTACATGGAACATTGCATAGAATGAATAGAATGTGTGCGCGTATCATTTATCTCTTTACGTGTTACACCGATATCAAAATCTGTTTTGATTATCGTATATTTCTATGATCTATTTTGTATGGCAAAATTATTTTAGGCTATTTAATATAGTGTGACACTGAGAGTTACATGGCCATTCCGCGACTCCTGACATTGCATTTTAGCCTATTCTAATCAATTCAGTACGAGATGCTCTATTTGAAACTAGACAACATTTTGAGAAAAAGCCAGAAGGTAAAGCTTTACCTCTACTACCTTTCTCTGTCGAGCCACGGGCTACGGATTCGATATTCAGTCGTCACAGGCATTATCCACTTGAATGTTAGCTGTTCCTGATATTTTTACCGACAACCCTATTGCGGAAGAGTGAATGTGAAACTGTTAATACATTTATTTTCTTTTAATATAATTTATGTGTTGCTTGTGTAACTCAACTCAACTATTGCTACCATTGGACTTAGAAATAAGTAACTCAATTATTTCTATGTCCAATGGTAGCAATAGTTAGTGACTTCACATTAAACCTTCTAGGTCAGTAAAACAATTTTTTTTTTTTAATTTTCTATTCAACCTACATATGAAGCTAAATATTTTACTAAAAGTTAGTCTTAGACCTTTAGAAGAAAGAAGAAAGAAGCAAGAAAGAAATATTTATTGCATATTAGTACTACAACAATCTATATATATATATATATATATATATATATATATATAAGTAACAGAAAACAAAACGAAGTACATAAACTAAAACTAATACTGCTGTAGAACTATATACAAAAAGGTCTGTTCTCAGAATATAGCTACTAGACTACTAGCAGCGCTGGTTTTCAGCACAAACTTTTGAGGCACTAGGCTTTACACCTTAGTCTTTGTATATTTTTAGACCTATTATAATTCCAGCAATAAATTATGTTGAAAAATATAAGGATTTTTTTTTGTACCTTCTTCAAAAATACATATTTTAAAACAGCTGTTCTTTGTTTACCGTAATTGATTAATATTAAATTTACCATATATTACATATCTAATCGAAATTGTTCCTAGCACAACTAGGTCTCTAGTTACAAGAAAAAGCAAGTACCAGGCTAACATATTATGTAGGTTGTACAGGCGTATTATCTATGTTGATAATAACTGGGACCGAATCTATACGTTAAATATTTTCTGTAAATTTTTATGTTGTTATCGATATAGAGATCAAAATGAATTTTTATATTTCAGTCTGATTATCTGTTCACGTGTCACGCGGAAACTACTTAACATATTTACATGATATTTGGCATATTTACCACTTATATTATGGAACATTAATTAGGATACTTTTCATATTAGGAAATGGATCTAATCTGAATCTTTATTTGCGAAGCAAAACTAGGGTGAGCCAGTAATATTATATATGTCCCGCTTTGATATTCAATAGAAAAAATGTGTGGCTTATTGGCACTCAAGTTCAAGAAAAATTTAAATGATTCGCTCCGATTTCTTCTCTAGCAGTGAGACACCTTTCCTACGTATTGCGTATGGTTAGAAGATACGCCCACAGCCGAGCTCCGTAATATGTTAATTTAGAACGACTTCTGGCGAGCGACCCTGTATTGAATATATTCCTGCACCGCATAATTCACTAAGATGAAAATTTGTTTTTATTAAATGATTGTAAATTTTGCTGTTAATATGAACCGCAATGTTACAGTATGATATGATTAAAATTCATTGTTGTAATTTACATATATACCTTTTTAAACATTCTACCCTAAAAATCGATTAAACTAGGAAACTCGCGTACTTCTTAGAATCAAGCACAATATTATACAAGTGTGATAATATTCCACCCGCACACATCACAAATCAAAGTATAATACAATATTAAGTCCGTAACATTACGCCAAGTAGACGGATATGTGAGACTAAACTTAGTGGGGTGCCACAGGATCGCTTTCGTATACCACCCTGGTACTCCGAAAGTAAGTCAACTAATGGCTCCTGCCTTCGTAGACAACTACATATTTACACCAGGAGGAAGACTCCAGCATAGTGCCTTACCTTACCACACATTCTTCGTATGTGGAGTGAGTCAGCAAATACCTTTTCGCAGGACGCCACAGCCTAACAAGATGCTTCATGATTCAGCATAGCAGTTATCACGTTCGTTAGCGAGAGCTCTCGTTCTATAATTGTCGATAGGTAATGGCAAGCAGCTGTTCAAATCCAACGATCTAGATGGCGACAGATGGCCTCCACCGTCGCTGAGCCAGCCATGGGAGATGGCCCTCCATCCATTTTCGTATCAGTGCCTTTTGAATTTGGGTCCTGGTATTTTCAGACTCTATCATAACGTACGCTCATATACGTTTTTACCTTCAACGCACTTCCAAGTGTTGAAATTCCAGGGATATGTCTCGTATTAATATTAACTTATTATGTTATATTAATATTATGTATTATGTATATACACTGGGTTACTGCATGAAAGAGTTGAATAGTCCGTGGTTTGGGCGATCGTATAAACTTTGACGAATTTGATGAATTGTAGCGACATGTTTAATCCATTTATGGAAATTATAAACTACATTTCTCTGTTCCTCTAAAATGATAAAACGTTATAAGAAATAATTGTATACATCTATCCCTACTAACAATAAAACTTTAACAGAGCTGAATCTGTATATTGATTATGTTTCGAAAATTTAATGGTAGTAGGTTTTGTTAGCTTGGCATTTTTGTAACTTATTTTATGAATCATAACTTAGTATACGTTTTATTTCGGGCTCTGTTCTGGCGAAAGTTTCCGCACAGAAAATAGAGCGGGTTATACTAGTCCTACATAAAGCCCGTTGACAATTCAATCCAAGTTATTTAGTTCGGTTAAATGGTGTAAGATGGAGTCGTTACCATAGCTAAATAGTGAGAATTTACCCCTGTCAGTATTGTTCTACGGTTTGTGTCAAATCGTAAGCGATTATCTGAGTTAATTGCGTGACACCAGCTAATAGCTGGTGACCCCATAAATCAATTGGGGACTGTTGTATTGCTTTCTGACCGTTTATTTTGCGTCTCTAGGTATAAATGATGAAAAAGATATACAGTAGAAGTAAATTTATAATTTAATTAAAAATTATAAGCAATAAAGACGGTAAAATTTAAATTCGGGTAACATTTACGTAGTACGTTGTCATACACTGTACTCACCTGGTACTTATCTGGCTCAGTATCCTTAATTTTAACGAAGTGGAAGACATCTTAGAGAGTATGCAACAACACACACACACACACACACACACGGGCGCGCACGCGCCCCCACTCACACACATACACGCACTCACACACACGCAACAACACACACAATTGCAATTCATTAGCTATTCTTAAATTGAATAGTAGTTTCATTTTATGGGAGAAGACGCTGGTCTTTAAAACACAGTTTCGACTACCTCAAGGACCAAAAAAATTCACAATTATCATGTACATGTTTGGTTTTCAATAAAGAATTATTATTATTATTCATAATTTTTTTCTCACAAAGTAACAAAGCTCGTTCTAGGCAGAATAGTGTACATATAATATAGAATACCTAGAAATTATAACAGTGCGTGTTAATTTTACTGAAAAATCATAGCGCGATGTCATCGTGTTTAGTATTAAAAACATTAGTTAGGTACAGCCCGTATCTGAATATTGAAGGTAATTCAAAAATAAATGAATTAAATTCGTGTAGGATAGGAATTCGTACTGTGTGTACTGTACTGTAAGTATTGATATATCTAGATTTTACGTTACCTGGGTAAATTTATGGATTTTGGATTACCATATGCTATGAGTAACAATCTATAATAAACTGTAGTTTTGTCAAAATTATAAGCTCGATACTTTTTTCAATTTTTACTTATTTTTTCAATTTTTACCATTTTCACACATAAAACTATGTTTATGTCATTTGATAACATATCATATAATGCATTGGACAAAACAATTGTATATTATTTTTTCTAGCTTACATCTCACAGTGACATCTATAATCACTTTATCTACATCTGTCATAGGGTCACCAAATATTTGCGGAACATGAAAAAAGATTCTGACTCTCACAAAATCTGCAATAAAACAAGCCAGACATAAAAACGAACAGATATATAAACAGAGATACGCGATTAATCCTATAAGGTCTACTATTTTTTTAACGGATGTACCGAACCATAAAAGTGATGCTTCTTTCACATGATCATAAATACATTTTCATCATCATCACTTAATCGTCTCTAATATCACTAACACCACCAGCATCTACGCCTTGATCACATCATGCACGCAGTAAGTAGATTCATTCAAAAAATTAGTCAAGGAACATTATCTCTCGGTACGGTTACCGTAAATTCTATACTATTTAATTTATCTCAATACCACTATATCCTGTCCGTAATCAATTCTTACACCTTACAATTTCAAACTTGACGAAGTAAATAAATATAAATATTTTTCATAATTGTGCACCCATACTTTGTTTCATTACTCCATCTACTCGTACTGTATCAGTTTAACAGGTTGGTCTCAAGAGATCGCTAATTAAGTGATAAGGCCGGCTGTCATACTTAAAATATTGTATCTCAAATGTTCTACGTATATATTGTGTTTCGTATGTAATAGAAGAAAGAGAATTTTGTTATTCTTGCTCTTGTCACAATCAAGATAGAAAAGGTCACTCAACATTGAAGTTGGGGTGCCACCCTTGTGTGATATTTCAATGTGAGTTCATACAAGCGGTTTGCATTATAATTAATGTCTGTTTACTGCACTTTGAAATACATGCTAGCATAATTAACATTTTGACAATTTATCAATATCGTAACAAGAACGTATGATATTTTTCCGCTAACTTAGTACCTTTAAAATCATAATTTTTTTTTAATATAAAGGTGTCCAAGAAATGGTCCACGTCTGCGTATTTATATAAAAAATACATATTGATTTTTTCCAAAATTACCAAACCAATTCTTTGGATGAACTAAACGGGGCATTGGATGTTCGTTTAACTTCCTACTAGCGCTACCGGCGTTCAATGACTGAATGAGTGATTATGGACAAGCGCGGTGATTGATTCACAAACATTTTGAAAACACTTCGTTAACGCACCTGATGGCCCATTGTATTAGCGGGCATACTTTACAGTTCGCCAAACTCGGAAATAATATCGTAATTATTTATTCAGTTAGAAATTTGGTTAGTTAGGCAAATGCGTTGGATCCGGATTTGAGATTCCTAAATTTCATCTTTTTTGGCTAGGAACAAATCATAAGGTTTATAACTAGTAAATAGGCAGACTAACCACCTCTCGTGGCAAGTAGTCATCGGTGCTTGCACATGTAAAACCAGGGATAGTACCGACATTTTATTAGCCAATGAAGAAATGAGGATTCCTTTGTTATTAAGCTTTCTCACACGAAAAACGTCAAACGTATCGGATGATTATAGCAGTACAATGTAATAAAAAATCCTACTCTCTTGCACGAATTACGTTGAGTAACTTGATGAAGGGTTCAGCGATCTTTAATAGCGGGTAGCAGATAACATTACCTCGTCTATTAGTCATCAGTGGGCACGAACGAGGAGGATTGACTCGATCTCAAATACAAAAGAAGCAACTTCCGCGAATAGGTAATACATTTAAGCTCATGTTCCGCTGCATTAGGATTCTTCGTCTTGCGGGTAATAATGTACTCAAGCGATTCAGGACTAATAGTTAAAATCTAATAACAATAAAATTTATCTGTGACAAATCTCTGCCGGATGAACTAGAAAACCTACATTCGTCACAATTCACTATTAAAGCAATGTATATGTCCCTATGCTGCTTTCAGATCCTTTCTCACAATGACAAGGTTTAACACCATAGTTTTATTGACCTAGTCCGGATTGACAGATTGCACATACCTTGGAAACATTATTCAGACCTCTGCGTAGACAATTTCTTCGCGGTGCCTTCATGTCAAGTGACTTCTAATAAGCATTTAATTGAAAAATAACAGTACGGAATTCGACAAATGACCACTAAGTGACCATCATAGTACCAGTTTCAATGTATTTGGATGCCGTAGTCGTTGGCGTAGTTGACGTCTAAGGGCATACACTAGGGTTTGAATTCCAGATGGAAATGCCCAGATAGGCAATATTAACATTTATGTAACAGGTAAATATTTGTTTTGATTATTTTTACCGCATTGCAAATATCAATGCCATTTGCAAAAAGGGAATCTTAGTGTAGGGATATGAATGTATCAACTATTTTTTACGTATAACAGAGCAATGAACTAACCGGTGAGGTGGTCGGCGCCAACCAGCCAGCGGGTCCATTGTCTCCGAATTGCCGGATTATAAAAATAGTAATGAGATTATTGTTTAGAGGGCGCCCTCCGTCGCGGTCACGGTCGAGACACATTTCAATTACCGCATTGTACGAAGTATATGACAAATTGTGTCGAGTCACGCTTGGCTACCTTTCGGCTTAGCTGTTCTTGTCATAAAAGATACGTTGCTTTAAAAGAGAGTTGTTTTTAGCTGATGGTTTAATATAAATTCTTGATTTTGTTCCAAGGAGTACATATCCAGCTGGTAGTGTACAATTGGCTATCGGAGTATATTTTTTAAGTACGCCAAGCAGTAAATTATATATTTTACTGAAAAATATTAATTAAAAAGTTTTTTGCATTATTATAATGAAAACTTATTTAGGAATTGTACACTCTTCCTAGGCAATGAACGAAACTGACCCTCACGCTCTGATCGGTGACAGTGATGCAGAATCGAGAAAAATAGACTCCAGTCGATTTTTTGTGACTAATGTCACGTATGTTATATTCAATATGCGCTCTGCATAGGACTGGAATTACTCGCCCGCGTTGGCGTTCCAGCCTACTTACGATGTGGGAGTCTTTGAGAGGAGAGGCTTTTATAAGTTAGTGCGCTCAACATCTTTGACTTCATCATCCCTTACCATCAGGTGGAATTGTTGTCAAGCATTAGATTATTTTATGTAAAAAAATGCAGTTCTTGACGTCAAATAATAGATGTGTCATAGGTTATAATGGATTTATGAACACAGATGGACATGTCTTGTCAAATATTTGGCCCATTCAGGGTAAGTCCATTGACTGAAATTCAAATTCATATATTTATATAGCCTTTGAGGGTGAAGTGCATTATAACATTAAAAAAGCGTATTTACTGAAGTTGTAGTAGTATGCCTTGAAGTCTTAAAAGTACCTATTATTATATTTATATTACGTAAAATTATCGAATCCAAATATAATTTCGTAATATAGATGACATATTAGCCAATCTTTTAGAAGTAAAATGTATATGTAAAAGATCGCTTGACAAGGCAGTTCAGTCTTGATGTTGCATCGGCATAAGAAAAAGCTACTCTTCCCTACTTGTACCTAAATTCACGCAGAATCGTATTCAGTAAAGTACGACTCACACTCCACTATACGGTATATGAGTATCGCATGTTCCGACATGAATATATTTGTTCGATAATCATTTAAAACGTGTCACATCGCAGGTGTCAACACATCCAACACAGCATACCGCAGGTAAAGTTAATTCATATCGTACATAAGTTTTCAAACGTTACCATCTAAATTGAACAACAATAAACCATATTATTCTGTAACATTTGCACTACCACAATATTTGCCAAGCTATTCACTGATATGGTAATGAGACATTATGCATTGCAAACCGAGACTGCCTTCTATTTGCCATACTCCTAATAAGATTCGCGCCATATCCGCTGCTAGGATATAAAGCTTCGAGCTGGTTCATTTGTGGGGTTAATTGTTGCAAACCTTTGAGTGTATCGCTCGGCAAGTGAGCTCGAGTGTTGGTTTGCGCTGTAAAAGCGTTAGGCGGTAGTCATTAAGCCGTGCTGAGCGCCGCTGACATGTTGGTTGGCGATCAGCCAAACTAACTGCTTCACGTTGATAGCAGCGCGAAGAAAATGACTGTGTTATTCAATTTTACACTGATGGTATCTATTACGAAACAAGCTACAACTTAAGCTTATTATAATTTTAGTACCCTCTACAATGAAAAAATAAAGTACACACTTACGAAGCCGTTTAATAGACTCGCCAAATATTAAGCCGGTTGCAAGGCTGTTTTTTTTGTAATTACATAGATTCCTCACAATTCGTACTTCACAAAACTGTTTTAGGCATGGATCATGATCAAATGTCCGAAGTTCTTATAACCCCGTGGTCTTTCGATATAGCGTAATAATAATTAAGTAAACAAAACTAGGTACAATAGTTTCGAATGATAACTATCCTTCAAAGCGTGGAAGCTTGCCGCTAACTATTCAAACTTCCGACGCTGAGTTTGCTATTTCATATGATTACTTAGAGTGGCTGCATATTATAGGATTTTTTGCATCAGACAAGCGTTTTGGCTAAAATAGTGTCTTATGCATCCTGCTTACCATTTATGCTTTTTGACGACCCCGTAGCCCAGTTGGTGGTGACCCTGCCTGCCGAGCGTGGGGTCTCGGGTTCGATTCCCGGCCGGGGCAGACATTTATGTGACAGATAAATGTTTGTTCTCGGGTCATGGGTGTTTGTGATGTGATAATTGTGTATGTCCATGCCACCCGCAACACAGGCAATACTAGTGCGGGGGTGTGAGTGTGTAAAACGTTATTTATTTATTTAAGTCACTAAGAAGTTACTATATTATTCACATCTATGGGAGATTTTGAATAAGTTTCAGAGCAGAGATGCAAGCATCAGCGACGCATTGCCTGATTGGAAGTTAGCAGTAAAGCTGTCTTGTGTCACGATTCGTGTGATAATTCTTTCATAGTTTGTATGTTTCTCAACAAAACCTCAAATTTGTCGTCCATTTCAGCTTGTCACTTTTCATTGTTTGGAACAGTGATCCATTTGAAGAACTGGCAAACCAATACCGGCGATGGATTGTCGCAATTGTTTTTTAAACACGACAAATCGCGTTGAATATCTCAATTTTTACCCTGTCAGACGTAAACGGCCGCCGTTCAGACTATAAAGTTGGCAACAGTCCATAAAACTTGCAAAAAACTAGTGTACAAACAAATGCCCGTCGTCTGTTTTGTCAAATCTGTACGGTACGTGCGCGTTCGCCGGCGTGGCTGATTTTATGGCGCTATAAAATCTCATGGAACGCGCCCTTAAATCACAACGCTGCGTCGTATTTCATCGTTTCGGTTGTCAATGTTTATTTTATATCATATTTTAGAGATGCTCCCCGTATAAATCACGCCAGGATTGATATACATTAAGGTCACGTAGTTTTGGCAGCGTCGCTTAGTTTCTGAGCGGAGTTTCGCCGCCGACGGCGGTGACAAGTAGCCGGCAGGACTCATGAGCTCACGTACTTTGTGTTTTATCGCTTCTCGCTTAATGTTTACGTTTAGACATGGTTTAAACCGTTTGTTTCTAAACGTGTAAACCAATATTATTTTTCCAGTTGCAGTTTTAATTTAAGTTTCATAATAAAATAGCTAAACGCGTCTTGTAATCACACCTTAAGCATAACGTGATAACTGGTATGCAAATGAATTAGCCATTCTGTATACAGTCTTACATTCTGGTTTATGTAATGCAACTATGAACGAAGAAAACTATTTAAGTATACGGGATTGAATATTTTTAATCACTATTTTTAAATGCTTTTCTGTTTAAATATTCACTGCTCAGCTCAAAACGATGAACATGATGACAAAAGATTCCAAATGAAATTATTGTTCACTATTCCTATTCCAGCCATTCCTGCAAATGATTAACAAAACTGAATAGGTATAAAATCGTTGTTAATTATAATTGTATTGTTAATCTATTTTAACCGCCTGCTTTATCCATCGTCACTTATTCGTCATTTAGAAAGCCACTGTCTCATAGGCCTCCTCTAATTTACGCAACATCGAATGGTCCCGAGCCTTTTGAATACTAATACGCGCAGTCTTCTGGTCATAGGTCCATCTGGTTGATGGAGGAGAGGGTGTCTGAGCTCCTTTTGCCAAGATATGGTTGCCAGACCTTACTTTCCCAATGATTATCGGTTGTAAGAAATATTTTCTCACACGTACATTGCTTAAAATTTTATTTTATATTTATTTCTAAGTTAGTTGTGTTCTTCTATTTAATATTATCTTTTGCGTTACTATGTTTATACTAGACAAGTTTGTCCTCTTTTCACATACAAAGTTCTCAATGTAACTTTTGAATTGGTTAAATAACATATGTATGTATGTCTATTGTTGCGGTAGGACTGGTTTCCTGTGGCTTTAAACTTACTTTAGTGACCATCTTCTTTAAATATTATAGTTTTTACACAGTTATGTCATCACACTATTGCAGCACTCTTTTATTTGTAGTGGAAAATAAACAATTATTATTTTTTTTTTGGCAGCTGTTTGCCAGTCGAATATTTATAGAATTACTCCTCACTCGAAACTGGTAGTCACTTCCTAATACCCAAAACTGATAACTGTTGTGGTGTTTTAGACAAACGGTAGGTATATAAAATTGAATTTTGATTGCTCTTTAACATTTATATGTAAATATCCAAAGAATTTCTACCAAATATCTGAACAAAATATTTCTCATTTCATGTTGCGTATCCCAGTCTACTTGATCAAAACATTTGTTCCTAATCAAAGTTGGACATAATACAATTAGGAAATAAAAATAGTTACACAAGAATGGAAAATGGAAGTTTCACAGTATCACAGTCGAATTGGTTGTTCCTAAGCTCAGTGAACATCAATTAGTAATAACAAAATATTAAATTCTAAACTTTTATTGACCAAAGGTATGTTTTAATATAACAATAAGTTGGCTCAAATTTGATCACTGTCGTCATAAACGAAACCTAACAGCAGTGAACAATCTTTGCAGCAAAGCTAATTGCACTGAATTTATCCATTAATACATATGAGTATACACATATGTACATATATAAGTACATATATAATCGTCTAGAATACCACAAGTAAATAATAATTTTCATGTATCCAAAGCATTGCAACTTAACTTTACTTTACGAATTTAGTCCAAATTTTTACTCAGTCATTGTAATGGTTACATGGCGTAACATTTGCTTAACATTTATTCATGTGCATTTCGATAAATCTAACCATTTTCTCTATCATAAGCTTGCCTGGGGAAAAAAATCGATTGTTGATACCTAATTATTTTATAAAAAAAATTCCTATGTTTACACGGTTTGGTGTGCAATATAGAGTTATTGCCAGTACTAATAGTAAAAAGAGAGAGTGCCAATTCTGTGTATTTGAGTATGTTGCGGCTAATGTCCGGAACCGCAGCGCTTATTGGAACAATTCGAATATTTGAAAGGTATATTATTCTGAATGGGCATAAGTATATCATGTGCATGTATACATATGTATAATTAATTGTTGAACCCAAATGAAGCCAGAACGGTTCTCTAGTATTGTATAAATTAGTGCAATGAGTGTAGTTCCTTTTCTATTATTTATCTACTTCTGATGCCGACTGCGCCAACGAAAAAGCAACAAAATACAAAAATCTAAAACTCCGCAGAGCTCTAAAGTTATGCAAAGTTTGGTAAGTTAAACATGAGACATAAGGCTTGACACAACATCCCAGTTTAGACAAACGACACAATACGTTTAGCATACAGCGCATCCTGCGCCTAGCGCATCCTAGCCGCGGATGCTGGCTTTTCCGCATTTTAAAACTAGACAAACAGGTAGAAATTCGAAACACGTACTAAGCATGGTAAGTTTAGAAATAATTGAATAAATAATGTATTTTCTACTAAGAAAACTTCCTTTCTTACGAAATCAAAATTGTAACTATATAAAAATAATAATTACCCAACTACCATTATTATTACTACTGTTATTTTTGGTGACTGAAATCTTTATCATCGAATGTATTCGACATGCCGAGGATCGGTCTCATTGGAGACAATTGCGGAACAACTGCATATGGGAGTAACAGAGCAGGCGCGACCATCAGTAATGAAGATACGATTAGGAAGAAGAATTATTAACAAAAATAAAACAAAACTATAGCATGGTTGAGCCTGTATATAACAAAACTAGATAATGTAATGTAGGTAACCTTTGTTTTAAATATAGAAACCTTATACATTATTTTTAAATTTTGTCTGTTTGGTTGGCTGCCTATGTATGTATTTTTCCCACGGGAATCACTTAACACATTAAGTGATTGTGTAGGATACTTTTCAGATAAAATAATGGATCTTTTCCCGTGGAATTAGGAATCAAAATTAATTAGAATATTTCGTTGAGATGGTTGTAAATTTACTCGTAGTTGCGACTTCTATAAGACCTCAGTAAGATACTCCGATATCACTGAAACACCAATTATGAAAGTCGTAATTAAAATTCTATTCAAAATGTTCTTTTTTAATTACATATACCAGAATATATGCCCAGTATAACAGAAGCAAATATTTTATGATATTCAGGGATGGTTGACTTGGATACATGTATGTTGGGTGGCTAACTCTTGATTTATTTAGAAGCATGTTCATATAATATATATTTAATGTAAGTTACAAATATTGAATATCTAATAATAATAAAATTGTAACTGATCGCTTTCTGTACATGAACGATATATGAGAAAAAACATTATTACAGGCCCTTTATCAACAGCAATAGAATCCAAAAAAGTAGTTGTTAAAATTTTTGTTTGTTTGTCTGTGCGTTTGTTTCCGCTAATCTCACAAACGGCTTGATCGATTTCGTTCTGATTTTTATTAATGTATTGAATGAAATAAGCGTCACTTAATACATAAATGTTGTTTCATTGCAATTCGTCCATAAATAAAAAAGTTACAAATTAATTTAAAATAATTTAAGGCGTAGTTTTCGTGAGGCGAATCGAGGGTAGTTTGTTAGTTATTAATAAAGGATCATTAAGAAAATATTCCTATAACGTAATGGTATTTTACTCAATGAATTCTGCTATACACCGAAGGCGTCAGTTTATTCAATAGGGTTGTCGCACCCGGCTCTTTGATGTGTCGCATTACACTTGTAAACATTTTTTTATACATTCCTTAAAAATAATGTTAAGCAAAAAGATGTCACGCGAACATGCCATAAAGACGCACGGCGCGGTGTCGTGCCTGTTATTACTACGAGTCAATTCATAACATCTGCAAAGTTGACGAGTTAAAGTCTGTACGAGACATTTGTACTGGTTGTCGTGTGCCTTTTTTGTGTTTACAAGGGATTCACATAAAGGACGTGACGAGGACACGATAGATGTGTGCAAGGTACACCGCATATATTCCGTGTTCAGTATTTTATTGCTCATATGTGTTATATAATATGGAAACAAATGTTTCATATTTAAGTATGCATATGACCTTAACAGGGCATAAAAACAGTTTATTGAATATTTACCATTTTATCCTGTTTTTAAGTTGAAAATTTATGAAATCAAATTCAAAATGTATTAAATTTTATATGTTTATATATTTATTTCAATTAAAAAAGCATTTTAATGTTGCAGTAAATTGTTTGTCATTTTAATTAATCTATGTTGTCCGGTAATCTATTAAATTAACTGTTTGGACACGCGTCAAATTTGGGTCAAACCTTAATATTTTTAGTATCAATAGTAATAATATCAATTAATTTATTTTTATTACGGCTTCAGTATCTATTTGGTTGATTCGTTTTTATTTTGAAATATTGTTGGTATAGCTTCATGTATTATGAAATATATATAGAAGTTAATGTTAACATACTATTTACCAAGATTGAATCATTCAAACCTAGTTGGTCTTTGGCCGATTTCACAACACCTAAAAGTACAATATGGTTTATATAGGTATAATTCTACACGATGTTTTGTAAGTACTCGTTAGTTTTAAAACGTAATTACGTAGATACTAAAAATAAGCGTGCAATATTACAATATTAAAATGGTTCAGACTGAAAAAAAGCCATCGCTTAACTTAATAAATTGCTTGATGGGAATGTCACGTGATACAAAAATACTATATAATAATTTGGCGATGATATATAATAGAAATTACTTGATATTGCAGTGATGTTTGCAGAAATCTACATTTTTTTCGTCCATTCAACATTCCTCAGTAAATAATAGGACAATCCATGTCGCAGGTAATAAAAATCCGTGTATTCGATATTCCACTTTATGGTACCTATTGTTCTTATTTTTATTGTTTTCTGCAGAACTTTCACGAATATTCGTATCGGAGTATTATATTAATAATCTGTGAACTCAAAAACCCTAAATATAATTAATTCCCTTTTCATATATAGCAATATAATGTGTTTATTATAACTAAGTTGACGAAAACACACCCCGTTCTATTTCAATAATCAATTATCCAAGTTTTACAAAGCGTGAACCCGATTTTTTGTACCAAAACTATGTTACAGATCCGAAACACTGTTCATCTCGCACAGTCTTCACGACTGTATTAGATGTGCTTAAGCTTTAGTCAAAAATCTGTGGTCTTAGACATTTCTAAAGTAGAATTAATCACTAACTCTTTGCTAAAAATCGGAAGTATTAACCAGGAAAAAATTTGTGGTATATGCTTAAGTTTCTTCAATTGCGTCGAGAAGTTCTTCACTCTGCAATGATCTATTAATATTTAAGAGCTGCACAGAAACGAGAAATATACAGAGAGGAGTACGTTTATCGTTTCTTCTTCGTCCTTTATGTGTGATAAAGACATGCATTGCACGCGCGCTATTGTCGTCTCTTCCGTGTGCATTGCTAAAGGGCATGCAGTTCACGCAATGATAACTGATCTCTGCGCGTATACAATGTACCAAGATAAATGGAATGATTTTCCACGCAGAAATGATCCAACGTAGGTTACTCGTGTTAACAAAAACTTCCTGCGTTGTAAATTAAAATAATAATAACGTCCTTTTATTCCGACATTGTTTGTAAATAGGGAATCGACAAAAATGTTATTGACATTTAAGTATCTTGTGTTTATAATTAAAATAAATTTAACTAGCACTTAACTTAAATTGTAGTAATAAAAATTATGGACATTTTGCATTTATTAAATATTAAATAAGGTTTAAATTTATAAAGAAAGAGGTATTATTATTTTGTTACTAAAGTACTTTAGTAAATATTATGTATAGTTGAGTGATATTAATTAATTTTTATTTTGATACATTAGATTGTTTATTTCTATGAGAAAGTATACAATATAAACGCTAAATCTATTACCTTAAACCAGTGTAATTGGAGGCATGGTTATTGATACATAGCATTAATTGTTTTTTTAATTGTATAAGGTGCTTAGATCGTTAATATTGTTTGATACATTGTGATAAAAATTCTTATCCTTCCTTTCTTCTTTTTCCATACATGGCTTGTCACGGTACTAAATTCAGTTTATCCCTACTTCTAGTATAAATTTTATTCATATATTATGATAGCAATATGTAATGATGCACTAAAAGTATTAATTCTAGAAAAGGAATCTGTTCCTATGAAATACGAAGTAAAACTTATTAAAAACTTGAGGATAAATTAGTTCTTTTACTGGGGCAGGTTGTAAATAAAGTATAGCCAGCTTTTCTGCAGCTATTTTAATAAATAAAAGCAATTATGATTCAAATAACTAATAAATAATAGAAATCAATAATAATTTTGCTCCACTTACTTTTTGTTTATGTAAGGCGTAGGTTTACTGGAGGGAAATCATGTGACTTACTAGTATTTATGTACAATGCAATATCTTAATTTTAAATCACTATAGTGGACGTCAAACAGATGCGTTTCTATTGCACTCGATTTTCAACTTCGTTCATAAAAATATCTTTAAATATTTAAAAAACGTCAACAGATTGCCCCCGCAATAGGATTCCTTGTGTTGTGGGTGGCAAGGTCATACACAAATATGACATTACAAACATCCATGACCCGAGAACAAATATTAATCAGTCAAATAAATGTCTGCCCCAGTCGGGGCCTTAACCCCTCCCACGGTAAACAGGTTCCCTATCATCTCGTCAATAAGGTCGTCTTATTAAAGGTACCATAGCAATTAAAACCGGCTGCATAAACAATGTTTGAAGCTAACGTAATCTGAGATACCATTGTAGTTATGTTGTGTTAGTGTACTGTACATTATAGAATATTATACTCGAGCTAGAATTACCGGCTTTGATGAATGATGAATAGGTTGTACGGACTAAATTCCAGCTTCCAATTTTATCTCGGACTTTAGTATTCCAGATGCACTCCAGTTGAATGGAGTCGCACTTTTGCCCTTTTTGACTAAAACTAGCAACTAAATAAGTTAGGGTATCGCTCAGCTTCGGTAAACGTGATCCTTGCGAATACTGTTATTCGTTTTATCAAACGTTTTATGAATTTCTTATGTACTTATAAACTTCAATTCTCCTCCTAAGTAGCATGACTATTTGTTTATCTATTTATTTTTATCTATTGATAAAACCGGCATGAAAATTGTTGAAATATTATTTGAGGGAGACATTTAAATAGATTACGTTACGTGAGGTTAAGTTATGTAGGTATTAAACATGTCAAAGATGGACAGGACTGCTGAGTGTTGAGACGGATAGTTATTCGAGCAGCGACGTTTTCACAAGAAATCAGTATTAACAATAGATATAAACAAAGTTGTAACACATCCTAGCAGAGCTGCACTAGCCTTCAGCCCGGTTGAAACTCAAGTGAGGCCTGTCATAGGGCCTGTCCCGTAGTTAGGCTCCGTTATAGCACGAGTCGCCGAATGTTGAGTTATAGCGACGGTGCTGCCATCACTCGGGTCACGTGCCGTGTTCCATTTAGCAATTGATATGATGACTGTCCCCAATACAATCTATTCAAATCAAATTAAAAATAATTTAATCATTTATATATTCTATAAATACACTTATGCACGTCATTTTATGCTTCTACTACCGTTTCGAAAAATTGCTTTAACATTGTGGAGAGGAACGGCGAAAGCAACTACTTAGCAGATCTTTTAAACCAGCACGTGGCAATTAAAAAGTAAGTTTAAATCCTCGCGGAACTGATTTGGCATTGTTATTTTCAGGCGTCCTTGTCATTAATATATTAATGTATACCACAATATCCTTTACCTTTAAAGTTGTTAATGCGTACCTTAAAAGTTCCAATAGGTAACTCACGTATCTCCTTTGGAACTCTATTGTAAAAACGAACTCCAAGGCCCATAAAAGACCGCTGAACCTTTTGAAGGCGATATGAAGAGGTAACCAATTCCATGTATATATAGATTGGATTTTATATTATGTGACTCGTCTGACTACTTGTCAACTACAAACGACAAAAAACAAGATAAAATTTGTAATGTGATATAAATAAGGAAGAATCTATATAATATTTATTAACTTATAAATTTTTATTAACTTATTAAATATTTAATTTACCTTCCATCCATCCATCCATCCATCAGCCTTTGGAGGTCCACTGCTGGACATAGGCCTCCCCTGACTTGCGCCACTCTGACCGGTAATTTACCTTCACTCCCGTTGATTTCAAAATAGTATATGTATAGTATAAAGTACAATTTTTCAAGAGGTTATTAACATTAATATGTGATATTTGTATTTTATAACTTCTCATCCAACGCATACGTCGTTTCCAAGTGTATTTCGTGCAGGTTAATGAGCTATTAATTGCAACATCAATACTCACTTCCTGTAAATGTGGCGATTATGAAAGAATTTGAATGGACTCGGAATCCAATCCGATTGATGCTTCTCTAGATTACGCGGTCGTTGACCTCCCATCTTTTTCATAGGAATTGATTAACCGTAAAAATATACGAACTCGTCCAGCTCTGACGTCAATGAAATGTTAAAAGCCCTAATATATTTTTACGTAACTATAGATGTCGGTTGAAATTAAATTAAACTCATATTTTACGGTTCAGCAGTTGGTTATATACTATCACACTGTTTTTTCAATCTACTGGACGGAAAAAGTTAAAGTTTAGAACATAAACAGAGTTCACTGATGTAATATTTGACCTACAGCGTAAATAAATCATTTTTGATTTGAATTGAACTTGAACTTTTCGTTAAAAGAATTAAAAGTACTTTTGTCAAGTACATCATATGATAATGTGAAATGAAATTACATTTACAAGAATTTTTTTAAAACTTTTAAATTTTAAAGTTCATAGGTATTAGAGATAAATGTACAAGAACTTATGTTTTTTTTCATTCGTCCGAAACTATTGACCCTACAATATTGAAAACATGTTGACAAAAAAATCTATTAAAAAATACTGACTCACAATTTCCACAGGAAACCTAAAGTACTCCTGAATCCGACGACCTTTTACCTTAGGTACCTTAGGCTGTCTATTGTGCGACTGATCCTGGGTTCGATTCCCGGCCGGGGTAGACATGTTGACGGAATTTTTCTTTATCGTGGGTGCCTGTAGTCTTTAATTTGAGCGTATCCATGTCACCTACAACAGAAAGAATCCTACTCCGTGGGTTTGAATGTGTGAGTGAATTAAAAAAAATCGTTTGATGTATACGGAGTCCTATTCCATTTAATTTAGATTAGACTTAACCAGTTTTTGTTATTGCAATTGTCTAGCGTTTTAAACCTTGACGGTAATTCTCAGTAGGTACTTCAAAAAAAATTTTTTTTCATGTTAGCGAAGCCTTTCAGGGTCTCCGTTAGTGACTCTGCCCACCAGCCCCGTGTGCCCTTAAGGTAAAGATTGCACTGACCTTCTGAATGTTTATGTTCAGAATAAAAAAAAACCAACTGTAATTTGTGCATGTTCTTGCGATGTGTGGACTAAAATTTTTCTTCAATTCACGAATTATGTTTTTTTAGTAAGTGTAAGTCATACAAAATGTTATGTAATTGTGTACTAATAATGTACTACTTATAACATAAGTCTAGCGTTTGCATGTATCCCGTTATTGTAAAGTCATAACAGAAACCAGTTATCTTCTGCGTTTTAAATTGTCCGTCTACTGTTTGATAATAGATGGCGTTAGTGTGCTACCAAAAATCTCACTAAACTAACACTAAGTGTTCAATGCAAGATCACTATCCATTCTTCACTTTAGAAGAAATAACATTTACACATTCGTTGCATCCGCCAAATCATTCCTACTATAGTTTCAACATCGCATTTAGAACACTTGGCTTTCATAAACCCAGTTATATTTACGTACGTCTAGACATCCACTGCAACATTCGTGCGCACCGTCACACCTAAATAAACGCTCGCATATTGAATTATACAAGAAAGCTGCACTGATAACAATACGTTTTCAAGAATAATTCATGGCCGTATTCATATGAAAGGGGCACGTACTCAACAACGTACGGCCCAATTTTGGCGCACAATTTACCTGCAGATGCAACAAACACAAAGAGGCTATATTTTCGAGGAGGGGGCGAGAGGGGGCAGTGTAGCGGGTCGGATTACGGCGGCCATCTGCCACGACACCGAACAATCAACGTAACGAGTCGCACTCGCGACGGGATTAAAGCCTAATGCCGCTGCGAACAATACCCTCGACGCCCTTTATCAGTTACACTTAGACGCTAACAGATCGCCCGAGTCGACAATGGCTCCTCCTTGTTTATGGTTAATCCTAAGTGGATTACTTTTGCTCGCGACGACGAGACGAGGCGCCGCCAATCAATTGCTGTCTCTTTAATTAAAACAAACTTGTCAACGTGCTCCCCGCGATGCTTTTGTTTATGTGAGTTGTAGTTTGTCAGCTGTAACTGAACATGACTGATGAAGATGTTAGAGCGTCTTGGCTGTAAGTAGCTTTAAGTTATGAGCTGACGAATACATCGGCTTTTCCAGCTTATGCACGTAAAATATATTCTTTTACAATATTTTAACGTATACCGTAAGTTCCTGTACAACTGAAAATTGTTTTCTTTTTTTAACGACTTGTAAAAACGAGACGATTCCCAATTCTTTTGTATTTTTTTTATTCCGTCATTTATTAACTGATATGGAAAATTCGTTTTTATTTGAGAAGGCATTCTTCCTGTATTTGTTCCACGTAAAGTTGAAGAAAAAATACTACCTCCCAAGAGGGAAAAATAGAGATGAAACCAAAAAAATTCACCTTCAAATTGAATTTGGTTTTTATGTGTTACAATATTTACTTGTTATAATTATCGTTATTTATATTTACCCGTCTGCTTCTCTGGAAGTCAGATATGGATTTCTTTTATATATTCTAGTGTATTATTTTCTATATTTGTTATTCTTATAGAATCTTTAATATAAAATCAACAGAATTAGGACAACATGTATTAACA
>PDGT01000051.1:849145-886084 GCA_003671415.1 Megathymus violae
TGATTTTTAAACTGAGTCTCAGCAACTATTACGAAAATTGATAGATCTCACTAAAATTACTAGATTTAACTACAATCAATGAATCACACCACTATTGATAAAACAAATCAATATTTTCATCTGTTTAAATTTATTCAGATAAAAATATACTTATTCTAATTTGTTGTATCAATATGTCTACGATCCAAAGATTAGACAAAAATCGATATATCAGATCGATGTCTCGGTTTGAAAATCGTGCAAACAACTTGCACGATTTCTACAGAGCTATATATAATTAATTTATGGTTTTATGTAACTTACATTCAAACATAGTAGCCGTAGCATCTTGTTAAGCTATCGATCATGTCCAAGTTTACCCATTAACATTGTATTCAGAGCACTTCGGACAGTTAATCAGTATTAATTGACCTGATTACTACACGTTACGGCCGAGAGCCATTGTGTTTCGTGGATTGAACCACTTTCAATGTGTATAGTGATAGGAAACTTTTAGATATTTTATTATACAGCCGATGTGCCGACATGATATAAGTCTGATGTCGTGGAACTTATTTACGATTTGTTTGGGAGTCGAAAAGCAATCATCACGCTACCTCCTTTCGTCAGTTTTATTTAAATTGTGTTTTTACTAGTAAACACGTTTCGTTGCTATTTAGTTAATCCGGGACTTGTCTAGCGTGGCATTAACTATTACATCTAACGATCGGAGACCGATCTAACGATCGTAGATAGATCTATCGATCGTAGACAGATCTATCGATCGTAGACAGATCTATCTGTAGGTATTTGATAGCGCTGGATAGATCGTAGTCGTAGATTTATGAATTGTAGGTGTCCATCTCTAATAACGATGGATAGATGTATAGATATAACATAATTTTAATATCTTGTACAGCACCATTATTCTTTTACATTCGGCATCCGAAATAAGCATAGGATAGAGAGATTTTTTAGTTTTACTTACCGTCGTAATTATTTAATGGTGCTTAGTTTTGTGGGGAAAAACGTATTAAAAAGTTTAATTGAATTTCATTCAATTATATGTAAACGTTTGTGTGTACAGTAACATTACATTGAGTAATTATCGCATACATAAATTTATTGTAAACCACGATAATAACTAATAATCAAATAAAGTTATGATATTTATTTATTTAGATAAATTGAATTTTATAAAAAGTTAAAGTATTTTATTATTAAGTTATTTTAATTGAATTATATTAATATAGTAATTAATTACTTTATTTTATTGAGTAGAAATTAAAATAGACAATTAATAAATGATTATAACTCAATAGTTTATCATTTGGAAGTGTAACGGGCTCCACCCACCGTAGAGCCTAAACCAATCTAAGCCTATGATGCTTTCTGCTAAATAAGTAACGCGTCTTAGACGAATAGTCCCACCTGTTGGAGGTTGCTGAATTCTGTACTATCCAATTTAATATCGACCGTACTCGTGCGTTGTGGTAAAGTTTACCTGTTTTGCTACCATGTATAGAATGAACCGGGATTTTTTTATATGTTTTCAAGTCTTTAGCGGACCTCAGGGCACAGGTCTTTTCTCGAAATTGAGGAGGCTTAGAGCGTACTCCGCCACGCTACTCCAGAGTGGATCGTCGAAAGGACTCGTGACTATTACAAGTATCGTAAGTATTCGTGATCGTACAAGGTCGTTCAATACTTCCTAAAATCCGACATAAGATAAGAAGGTGAAGCTCACTTTTAAATGTCGTCAATTTTTAATGTCAATTGTTAATGTTAAGTTGAACTGTAGAAAATATTATACGCTGTCAAAATATTCTCCAAGCTTAATTCCCTGCGTGTACGACGTGGAGATATTTTGTTTCATATCTGCACTATCAGATATTAACACGGCACGACATGACAGACACTATCAAACTGACTGTCCTATTAGACATTATGCTCGTAAGTTATGGGAACTATTTATATTAAATTAATATGTTTAAATTATATTAACATGTAAATGTTATATCTTTTAAACAGTTTGACAGCTAGACAACCCTGATAGAAGCCGCTAATACAAACTCGTGAGGATTCATATGAAAACCCTGGTTTTAGTATGGGGTATACCCACAACCAAAATTAACAGCAGAAATAACAGTTTAACCCCCAAATTACGAGGGTTCCACTATCAGGCAGTCCATAATTAAACTCAACACACACAATTTACTCGATACTAAAATGGTAAGATGTAAATTCGGTTCGGAAATTGGATTTGAATTTCCAAAGCTGTGTTACTTTGAGCTTTGTACTCCCAAGAATGTATACATAATACATCGTGGTAAATGGGAATCAGATAAAGTGAAGGAGTAAGCAGATTACATGAAGGTGTGTTACCACAGAGATAAATCCACTGATCTAATATTGCAGTTCATTAAGCATAGAACTAGAGGAGCTTGGTGTGTTAAGGGCCCTATCTATTCTTGAATTTAAGTCGGCTTCCTGTCGTAGTGAATCTTGGTGACTTATATACGGAGCATTGTACCAAGTCTGTCTGTATGTCGCTGAGCTTTGTATCGCTTAGTTTAATACCGATGGTATTCTTACATTCTGGTCCGGTTTTTTTTTGACTTTTTAACTATCAATGTCTGATTTAAAATCAATTCTTTTTTTTCGTATTTTAGTAATAAAGTAAGAGAGTCAGTTAACTAAAGCATTAATCTGTCTTGTTGTTGTTCTTCTTGTTGAGAAAACCCCTTAGCTCAGTTGTTAGTGACTCTGCCTGTCAAGCGAGGGTCCCGGGTTAGATTCCCGGTCGGGGCCATTTATGTGACAGATAAATGTTTGTTCTCGAGTCATGGGTGTTTATGTATGTCCATGCCACCCATTGCATTCCACAGGGAATCCTAGTGCGGGGTTGTGAGTGTATATGTTATGTATGTGGTATATGTGAATGTTTATTTATTTTTTTTACATTTCTTGCGTTGGTAAGCGTCTTTTACATTTATAATGTTAAGGATATTCATGGGCAAGGTAAAAAAACATTTTAATTACAGTATTGTTTTAGTAATATTAAAATTATTTGAGTGTTGAGAATTCCTCGATTTAAATCGTTTCATGCTTGTCAGATGGTTTTTAAACATTGTAATGTTTAATTTAAGTTAAACAACTTAACTTCTAAAAGCTGATGACAAAGAGTTGTTTATTGTTTAAAATCAATGCTTAAAAGCTGTCTTATCCTTTTTAATTTGGGCACACGAGGTACAAACCCATACATAATTTATTACAGTAAAATTGGCACGCAGGTAAAGGGAATGGGTTAGGTTAGCAAATTAACTGAAAGTTAGTATGTATAGTACATATATGTATATGATGGGGTCAGACTGTAGAGTTGAACAATATTTTGATATTATCAACCTTTCTTTGAAGTGCTCACAATTTATGAAATTATCGCCTAATGATTTCTTGTTTTATGACGTTTGGAGATCCCGAAATCCTGTGCATAGCCACCAGGCGTTTAGTGTGGTGAAAATCCCACATAATAGGTGTCGCTCCCATGACAACCGGTACCTTTCGAAGGTTTCGAAAAGGTATCCCAAGACAAAAAAACGATATCCCGGGATAGAAAAAAAATTTTTACATAATTTCTAGACGTTCGCCGTCACGGCGAACTCAACACCAAGTTTTGTAAAAAGTAGGGGCAGCAATTTTAAAATAAAATTTGAATGTCTGACACAAGAACTGTGCATTTATCCGTAATAAAAAAAAACCTTTTTGAAAAAAGATCATATCGATCCGATCTTGCCCTTGCAACGTGAGAAAAGAATAAACCAACAGTCATTTTTGAATTTGTAACATTTGTAATTGTTTCAATTGGTCATCATCATCATCATCACAACCCTTAGTTAGTGATGTACTTACGTCTCCCTTTATATCGATGGGAGTGTAGACCATATTTAAGCACCCTGGCCAATTACAGATTAGCGAAGTATACACAACTTCTCGAGACACTATGGAGTATTCTCAGATATGAAAGTTTTACTCGCATCATTAAAACGTAGATCATTATACATAGTTACGCCTGTAACTTTGAACACTTCGAAATGTAACATCCTTAACCTCTGTCCCTTTATGTTTCAACCGACGTCCTAATAACTAGCCTATCCCTGTGCGCCACATTCAGTTTATGAACTATATTCTCGACAACAAGTTGATTAATATTAACATAGTGCATTGGACTCTTTGAACGCTCGTACCTAGGTTTGAATAAAATTAAAAAAAAAAAAACAACTGACGGCGGTAAAATATCTGTTTATTTTAGGTCTGACATTATTTTTTTATAGGCAGGGAACAAGAAGCATAGCCTTGTTCATAATAATTTTTGTCACTACAGTACAATAATCCTGCTTTATTGAATACTACAGCCGCGGCCCACTCCATCCTTATTCGGTAATAATAAATAATATAGATATATAGTCTATGTCGATCCAGAATAATGTAACTTTCAAATGGTAAACGACTTTTCCGGAAATTACACACAGCCTTATCTTATGTAATTCCCGCTCCCTTCACAATATTAGTATAGATTTCCATATAAAATATGGTTCTTCTAAGTTTTAAGGTGCTAGTGAAGGAAGAAGTTGGGTGATTAGAGCGTACTAACTACGATATTTTTTTATATATACTTGTAAATGAGAAAGTAATAACAAAAATTTAAACAACATTGTTATGAAAACCCTTTGCTTAGTTAGTAGTGACCCTGCGTTTGAGGTCACGGGTTCGATGTTTGTGATGTCATATTTGTGAACGTCCATGCCACCTGTAGCACAGGGAATCCAGTACGGGGGACTGAGTGTGTGAATGTTTAGTGTGAGTGTGTGAATGTTGTTTTATTATACACTTTTAATACCATTTTAATTAAGTGTCGAAAGTCTGACAAAACGGCGTCTCAATGGTACATGATTGACCAACTTAAGTAGCTCTTGGAACGATCTATATTTAATATTAATTATCTGGTATTTAATTCAAATAAGGAAAATTTCTGAATAAAAAAAAATTAAAGTTCAGTACAAGGCAGTTTAGCGGCATTATAATTATTATACTGCATACTTAGACAAACAATAATTGAAAAAAAGATTACTCACAAAAAATATTTAAAAGTAGAATTGGTCTCTTTGGAAATGAGATGTAATTTTACAAGCAATAAGTATAAACGCACTTAGTATTTTCAAGTGGTTCATTTTGTTAAGATGACCGTGTCAAATCTAAACATTCCCAGTTTTAAGCCAAGCCCACTTGTAATGTTGAGTTAGCAAATCGTGTTGAAACAGACTAAGGTTTTACGTAAAACATGACGAAGTACTCTTCACAAATGAGATAAGAATTACTGATCAAATACTCATTATTGGTTACGTTTCTCAAAACTCAAGAAGTCTTCGGCAAAGTTTTAAGTAAAGCAGCGTACAGATATTTTACTATTTCCAATAAACGGATAGCAAGACGAAGTGTTTCGTTGTTATCCATACTCGTCTATTTTTGAAATAGACTATGTACCGAACTGACTTTGAACTAAAAAGATTCAATGTATATTAATATCTAGTAAACCGTATAGATGTATAATAATAATAACACACAACTGTATATTATATTAATAAAATACTATATCTATAATATCCTGTGTATTATATATATATTATCAGTATTATTATTAACTCATTAATATTATTACTGGTATTATTATCGTTACGTGAAGCCCGCCTGGCTAGCTACGACCCTCCTGCTTGAGTCAGCCGCCAAACGACTCGTCGTGTTCCGGCTGGGGGCTTGAGAGCCAGTACATTATTTCTAACCTTCTTCTCATTTCCTGGTCGACAACGCATCAGTGATACCTTTGTTCTTGCTGATGTCCATGGGCGACGGTGACCACTTACCACCAGGTTGCTCGTCTGCTCGTTTGTCGGCTATTAACATTATTCTGATTATTTCTATTATTGGTTGCCTACAAGGCCTATTAATTTAATAGTAAGAAAATACTGGTTTGCAAAGATGACATATGATATGATATCGTTGGTTGTTATAGGCTGGAATAACTATATATACTTGCCATATTCTTATAAAAAATTTAATAAAAATAGTATACATGTATACCGATAATTTTATCGATGAGTCCAAAAAAAAATCTGTTCGGTACAACCATAAAAACGTAGCACAAAGGTAAGATCTCTCGACCTTACAAAAATCAAGACAAAGTATTTGCGTAAAATTCTTCATCCTTACAATAACTCATATTCCTGTCTAGACTAGTTGTTCTTATTCAAAGTCAGTTAGCCGAAAGTCATTCTCAAGGGCAACGAAACGAAAAAAATCGCGCGTATTAACCCAAATTCAAATACGGATTCCTGCGTTTTGCTTAGACCAATACGCAATTGCGGTACATTCCGCGGCGAGATGGGGGCATTGTTTATTCAGAAAGCTTATGCAAACGCCTTCGAAGTGCGCCGATGACCGGTGTAAACGGAGGCGCATGATCTAGTTACAGTGCACCGATGCGTTTTAACTCATTAACATCTCATTTACATATCCAAACATTCGTCACACATCGGGAAGGCTTAGTCGTACCGTTGTACTAACAAGTTCTGCTCTCAGGGCACTTCATGCGCAATTATTGTACTTAACTATTGTCTACACAAACAGAGTGGATGTTTGTTGAGCAAATGTAACGGAGCAAGGAGCGAGATTACGGTTGTTTATGGTCTAGCTCGCAGCCCCTGTGAGTCATGACTTTGTTGGCTACAATTAGAATGCAGTGTGCAAGTGTAGCATGTGGCAAACGGTTGAAGCTTGAATGAAATATTTGTGGTCGTGCAGAGAAATTGTAACTTTAATTAGTTTTTGTGATATCAGTACAGTGGAATACTATCATAGGAGGTTAAATACCTGTTTTGGGGTGTAAGAAGTTTTGTATTTTGATTATTTTTGAAATAAAGCCAACTTTACCAGCCCAAGAAACACTTTTCTCAACTCGTTTCTTGGTTATAAACTTTAAAAATGAAATATCTTTTATGTGACCAGGACAAAGTTTTAAAGACCATACGACAATACCTTTAAGGAGACTGAAATAAAATATAACACGCTTGATGTCTTGAATTGCGATAATTGTAAGTTTAAGTTAGATTTGGAAAGCCTTTTTACCTAAATACCAGCATCAAACCACAATCAGTTATTTCTAAGTCTGGACAAAATCTTCAGACCTTAAGGATTTAATAACTAAAGGGAGCTGGGATTTATGGGTCTGACAAGTTGAGTTATATTATAAATAATGAGTGATATTATTAATATTTTTATAGCAATCAATATTATAATCAGCAAATTATATCTACATATTTTTACGAATCGATTCACAATACAAAATCGATATATTAGACCCCCCTTATCTTAATAATCTGTGGAAATTTATTATCTATTTTGGTTATCATAACGAATAATAATAATTGGTGAATTATATTTTAATATATTCACAGTGTAATGCATTGTGCAGTAAAGGTACAGAGCATAATAACAGTTTAGTAATTAACTATTTATCTGTGCTAAAATGATTACATAATTTTCATTCCAGGTGTGTTCCTGCGGCATAAGAAATAATAGTTAGAAAGGACATTCGTTTAAGGGAATCAACAAAGTTTGAACTCATTTTTTCCGGCTATTAATAATGAATAATAAATGAATAATGGGTCTTTAAAACAATAAAATAGAATAAACATGAAATATATTAAGTAAGTGCCAGATATGATTATTTTGGATTCGGGTGTACGGGCAGAGATTTTCTGATTTTTTGAAATTAAAATAAACCATATTTTCAAAACAGTACTAGATTGAAGATTAAATCAGTAAGAGATCTTATATCTTCTTCACCAATGAATCTTGGAGAAAGTTCATTCGATTTCACCTAGACATTAACCATGCGAACTTATGGCTAAATTCCGAAATAAGGGGCGTTGAAGTATCTGTACTCCTTATTTTTGCTTTACTTAGAAAATAGAAATATTACAGCGTCGCATATTCATTAGCTACTACAATAACTTTAAAAATAAACCTACTAGTTCAGTCAAGATATTAGTAATCTAATAATTACGCTATAACGGGGTGAAATTTGTACATGGAACATTGTTTTGAAAATTTTAATCTATATAGGTGCACTTTGTTATCGATATAGAGCTGAAAACATTTCTTTTGTCTGTCTTTCTGACACTGATTGTTGACCACTATTTCACTAGCTTATATTATGCTATTTCTAAAAGTAAGGCGTAGGTTTTCAGAAGGAAAGTTTGGGCGAGTTTATATTATTATATACGAAAAACATTGTATTACTTCCTACATTAAGATATTCCGTATTGGTTAAGTCCAATGGAGACATGAAAGTATTATTTATCATAAAGCTTAATCTATATATGTTAAAAATATTGCGTAGGTGTTTAATTTATTTAATATACGTTATATTATTCAAAGTTCACAATATTAACGGCTTAAAATGGCCAAGCGCCATTTTAAGCCGCATTCGAAACTTAATATAACATAGATTTGAAAAAAACTTAAGTATAAAATATGAATTATTTTTTGTTGATATTAAAGTAATACGAGCAAATATTAATAATCATGACATCAATTATGATACAGGTCGTAAGTGTTAATTTATTGAAAGTTCGTACATACTTGAACAATATGAGCATACGATATTTAGCTATTCGCTACTTCAACCTACAGCCTTACTCCCGACGCTTTCGAGTTTAAATCAATCGAGTTGATTTCGCTCATATGTCAATTTCGTACTGTTGAATGTCTACGCTAGCGCACGATCGAACGGTGGTTCAAATTGGTACTAAAAATCGTTGGATCGAATAAAGATAGCAAAAAGCGCACCGCCCACACTTTCTGACAGTCGTCAGTCGAGTAGCGGGATCGAAATCAAACGTCAAAATTCACGGTAACAAAAAAGGTTCTTTGTTTGCTTCGAGTTTTGCATTTTGTTTAATTTTATTTGGGTTTTTCTAAAGTATGGCTCGTCTTACATCATAATTTAATATTTTGGAGAAAGCGCACTGTATAGACATTCGAGAAAGGACAAACTTTCTTAGAAAGCGTCGATATAACTCTCGGGCACTTGCAACGGACAGTGAAGAATTCCAGAGGAATATATTCCGCGACGTAGCGGAGTTGAGTTCCGAAATAATGCGTCGTTATACTAAATAATAGTTTAATAACAAATAATAGTTTAACAGACTAGTTAATAGTAGTTGTCACGATACAGACTATTTAAAGTGATTTTAATTATTTTTCTGAAACTAAAACACAATTTATATTCATTTCTCTATCAAAATTCATATAAACAGATAGTAAATACAAGGTTTTTTAAAAGAAAGCTATTAAAGTTAGAATTTTTTAAATATTTATATGCGAAATATCCATGTGCTTCTCGCACTTGACTGTGACGTCACTAACCGGATACACTTAACGACGCTGATAACGTTCGATCGTAAGTCGATCTTGATACTGCTTCGATTTGGTTCGGGAGTACGAACTTTAGATCGAGTTCGAATCAGATTCGAGTTCGAACCAGGAACAAAACCAAAGCCAAAACGTTTTCGGGAGTAAGGCACCTGGTTTTAGATTGAAAACCTCACTTATTTTAATTCCTCAACGGCTAAATGTACTGTTTATTCGTTTATTACATTGTAATATAAATAATTAATTAAAATTTCCCCGAATTCAAAAGTAAACAATACGAATTTCAGATGTTAATTGAAAATGGACGGAGTTGGGTTTATTCTTCGTGAATTTATCACCAGGCCTAAGGTGCAGAGGACGCGTTCTTCAGATAAAGTTTATTTTATGACTTAAGCGAGAACATTAATATTCATTACTGGGGTGAAATGAACCAAGTTTATTGTATAATAAAGATCAAAGAACGTTGCATGGCCTTTTGCAAGGTATCGCACTGATATTTTCACGGTATGATTTGGATGACAGATTGTGTTATATTTGGAAACGGTTTGGCGGTTTGCAAATTAATGATTTCTTTACTTCGTTATTATAATTAAATTGTAGAGTTTTTGGGTCTTGTCTCGCGATGTAAACAATAAAAGCTGTATATAGTACAATGCGACTTCACACTCCTTTGAGAATTGAGAATATTATAGAGTACTTTCAAGTATGTCTTCGTAGGTATTCCGGAGATGTTTTCCTTTAGTAAATTGGTTTGTAATAAGCACATAAAAATTAGAGGCGAAAGCAGGATTCGATTCTGGGTCTGCTGCTCCAGAGAAAGATGTTTAAACTACTAGATAATTTCTGTTATACTTAAAATTTTAGCTTAGAAGGCCCTGAAAATCACTTTGTATTTATTTAAGATATTAAAAATTTAACGTATTTGATAGTGACCCCATTTGCGGAGTCATGATTCTGGATTAAGTTACGATTGGCACAACAAAAACACACATGTCTCGCGCTAGCAGCGCTTAGTAAAAATATATATGGATAACTTAAATCTAATCAGGTTAGCAGTGGCCCAAAGAGCATTTAAATACCCTTTGTATACCTGAAAAAGTTTTAGTCACAACAAGATAACAGATGGTAGTTGTATTTCATAACTTATAATTAATCACGCGCCATGTAATGCTTATCTTGTTAAAAGTTGTAGCCTTCGATTTTCTCGTAATGAGGTTGATTCGATTGACTGATATAATAACAAAATATTAAAAAGCAGAACATTTATGTGTCCCGTATTGAGGTAGTATGGACTATTTACCTACTGAAGCAGACTTCGCTTGTCTTAGAGTTTAGGTCTAGGGGGCCTTAACTCATGTTGACTCGGCTCTTTGAGTAATTGTGACCATTTATTATCTTGTAACTAACGAGGGATGCGTGAAATTTAAGATGTCCAGACGCTGACAGCTTTCTTGCGTGGCGTGTGGCATACACATACAGAAATGAGACGTGATGTTTCAAATGCATCTCAATCTCAATATGCACGATCTGATAACAAACATTTTTCTGACATGTTTGCTTTAACCGGTAACCGATCCGGAGTTTTTTCACTCAACACGCCAGGTCACTACGAATTGAGGTACAGGTTTAACAAAAGAATCGATGGATACCTACATCTTAGGCTGATTCTTATATCCTAGGATAATACTTTAAGAAAATTTATTATCAGAAAGAAGGAAAGAGTTTACGTACCTACTTACTGTATACTTGAAATTTATAGTTACACATACATATAAAGTAATTACATTCTTTATACAAGTATGGACTACATATTTTTTCATCGTAAATTAAACCCTTATACGTATTAAAGGGTTGATGTTCCCTTTACTGCGCAACAGCTCTGCAGGCTTGACGTGTTTGTCCAGATAAGACAAACTGTGTTAATTTTCATGTTGCTTCGCGCACGTATTATAATAACTCTATTTTATAAGTATTTATAACACACCAAAAGAAATAACTGCAATATGCAACCCAACCTAATTTCATTTAATAATTGTCTATAATGCATGCATTACTTCTAAAATGAATAATCTGATCGTAATAATAATTTAATATCCTAACAATAACTTTAAGTATAACACACAACAACTCCAACTGTGTAAAGTCGTTCAATATGCAACTAAATACGGATTTAATCGCACCAAAACCGAGTTTGAAATTCGCATCGAATTTGTTGGATGGCAGCATTTGATGGAGGTGTGGTTAAAATGGAAAACAAATTATTTATCTGTTAAAACATCAATAGTTTTCCGTTTATTTAAAAAAACTTGTAAAATATTGATCACATCAAAATAATAAAAAAATTAACTTCTCGTTTGCATTAGCTTGTTATTATAAATCCGCCATATCTTGATCTGAAAATCATGAACTACGCCAAAGTGAGATTGAATCCAAAAATTATTCAAGTTTGAAACGTTTTCGGGAGTTTTCGGGGTTCGATAGATAATGAAACCCCTGATGAATATATTAATGATTTATATAATTATTATTTAGGGAACATATTAAGTTAACTTAACTCAAGTTGCTTATGGTACTTCGTTCAACATAAAAAGTAAAATACATCTGCGATTTGTAAAATATGAAACTGTGAGCCACTTATTGTGCACTCGATAACGACAATTTTACGTCGACATGGTAAGTGCATTGTATAAAGGTTTATGGTCTAAGCTATCTGAGCATGTTCGCAATAAGATATGCTTAAGATATATCCGGCATAAAATTAGAAACATTGTCCTTTGTTCAAGAGTGTAAGAGGTTTAACATTGAGTTATTGAGCATGGAGTTCGAGACAACTTCCTCCGCTCGTAGTAACATACTAAAAAGTAAACGAATCAGACATCAGCTTTCTCCTGTGAGAGATCACCGGTTTCTATACTAATTGATTGAATACCGATGATATTCAACGATACTTTCGGAATTATTCGTCATACATTCAACCGTACAATGATTTTTAGTGTAACAGATGCAATGTAGATGCGCCGTTAATAACCGCGTCCTCCTTTTCCTTCTTAACCTGTAATGCGCCAGCTGCGATGGATGCTTCATCCATAGGTATCAGTGGTCATTCAATTACCCTAAGGTGGATCATCTGCTCGGTTGCCTGTTATTGAAATAGAAAAAGAGCTTTAACCACAACCATGACCTACGAGTATCAGAAGCACTTCTAAGCGCCCTCGAAGTGAACTACGAAACCTAATATAAACACTCTAAAAATCTTTCGCATACGGTTCGCACTTAAACTTTAATCCTCAAGTTAAGTATAAAAAGATTTTCTCAATGTTAGGACAAATTTTATCTAAAGTGCCCTATTATCCCGACCCAAACAGTCCAGCTGATTTAAGATAAACACGGACAAAAACTACAAATGATTTAAGATTTATTTTTATTCTTTCGTTATACTATTTACCCAACCTCGCTTCGCTTCGTTATATATTGCCTCCGTGATTTTTAGCAATCTTTCTTCGTTGCATTTTATCAGGTATCAGGTATAACGGGTATATAATGACCATAATTTTGAGCTATTGAACTAATAAACTAAAGTTTTAAGAACTTAATCGGTTAGTACGATTAAGTATTTGCAACTAGCTTTTGATTGACGCGTTACATACATATACTACATAATAAAAAAAATTATACAGTTTACTCGTATATATGAATGTAAGTATATAAATATAAATGAAACATTTTTCACAATTGATTACGAGACACAATGTTCCGTACAGAAGTAAATGAACGCTGTTCGAGTATATCTATCGCTTACCACGTCAGTATTAAAGCTTTTATGACCGATGTCTGTCTGTCTTTCAAAGCCAATCCCTCCCAAACCTACTGGACAAACAACGTTGAAATTATGAGTAATTAAGTATTCACAACCCGTAACGAAAGTAAATATCGTAAGCATATCAAAATATTGTGTAAAAAAACCTGGTTCTTCTTGCGACGTC
The DNA here is from genome assembly GCA_003671415.1 of Megathymus violae. Taxonomy (NCBI): domain Eukaryota; kingdom Metazoa; phylum Arthropoda; class Insecta; order Lepidoptera; family Hesperiidae; genus Megathymus; species Megathymus violae. The sequence goes on from PDGT01000051.1 coordinate 862,597, forward strand.
TAAGTGAAAGGGTTTATGCTGAGAATTAAATAACACATTTTTAATTATTTATCTTGATATAGTTAAAAAATATCTATACATAAATAGGAAAAGATAACACAGTACTTTTTATGTTGTTTAATAATTATGGTTGGATATGACCAGTAGGCGCACATTAGTTACAGAACATGTGCGAAAGTTACTATTTTTCGTGTGAAAATATTAAGTACTAGCGGCCCGCCCCGGCTTCGCACGAGTGTACTTTATCAATAGTTTGCGCAGCGTATGCGATGAAAGAAATGTTTAAGCAAATTTTTTTAAACCTTGGTTCACGTTACTGAAGTTTTCGCAAGGATCCCTTATTTTTTCTAGTAATAAATGTAGCCTATGTTACTCAGGGATAATGTAGCATTCTAATGGTGGAAGAATTTTTAAATCGGTTAAACTTAATCGGTTAAAAAAAAAACTACTGTTTTTGAGTTTATTCATTACAAACATACAAAAATACAAGGCTTTCCTGTTTATAATATTCGTATAGATACAATAATATGACGTTTCAGGTAATCACGATTTGTAGGAAAACCTAAAAAAACGTGTCTTTACCTAATTATATTGAACTTAATTATAGAGTATGAAATCACACCCAAAAGGATCGGATTCGAAGTTATTCGCTTTGATTATAAATCAACTATGAACACTGTTCACATTCCAAGCTACTTAGTGTGTAAAATGGAAAGATAATATGATATATAAGAAGTTATTATGATTTAAAAATACACGGCCCTTGCTCCACCAAGTTTCGCGTCTCCAGATCTGCAATTCTTCATACGCGGTATCTAAACGAGCATCGTAACGACACAGTGTAATCTCCCAGTGTTATGGTTAAGTCAAATATAACCACGATTCAAATGAAACCTTATCTCACCCGCGTAGAGCTTAGTTTCGAGTGCGAACGCAAATAGGGGTGTGAGGTAAGTAATGCTCTTTGAATAATAAGCTCTATAAAATGTTTGTCAAATTCTCCTTTTTTCACAACCCCCGTTTAGGCGGAACGGATACGTTCTCGGATATTGAAGCCAAATCTTTGATTCGCGATATGAAAATAGTCGGGCAAATTTAGACCAACAATGGAAACATGAAAAGCCACTTCGCTTCGGCACATTTTCTTTTCGATTTGTCTTAATTTTCTTCAAGCAGACGTTTTCATTTTGTTTGGAAGTCTATTTTAGCATTTTATTTGTATTTATTTTTTACACTGATTTTAGAATATATATATGAGTCTGAGTATAAAACTGCTATTAATTTAAGCATTGTTTCGAGTGAATACGTTTTGTGCTTAAATTATCTTCCGTTTAACATTATGACTATTTAAGCGTTCTGTTGGATCCATAGGAAATACCTTGATTGCCGACAACTAAAGTTGATTCTTCCGATGAGAAGACTTGTTATCTCTTCGACCACGCTGATCGAAAGTAGCTAGATTAGTGAAACATGTTGCCTGCGTATCATAAAAACAACGGAAATTAAGTATTCAGTGTCTCAGTCACCCATCGAAGAACTCAATTCTACCTTTGTAAACCTTTATTATGTGTGTATGTGCCATTTTATCATTTTGCTTCAGAAAAAAAAAATCTCAAATACGTTTTACATAAACTGTCACTACAGTTTAGTAGGGGTAAGGGTTCATTTGACATTTAGATGAATCCAACCTCCCCTGGTCATAGTACTGCAAATAACAGATAGTACAATGGCGATACCAGGTCCTTTTTATTGGAGCAATGTAAATAAGTTTTTATAATTTTCTTAACAATTTCTTGTTGATATAATCCCTTAAATTTTTAAAACTCCATGATCGTTTCAGTGTATATACACTGTATATGCACTTATGTAATAGTCTAACGTGATCATACATAAAATTATTTTAGCGAATATATCAATATTAGACTATCTTCTAGAGTTCCGTCAATACCAGTTCATCAGAAAGAAAAGCTTCGCAACAAAGCACGGGACGGGCACCAAAGTGTTTTTTTTAGGCTGGAATTGCATATAACCTGAGTCCTCTGTTGAATTAAAATAGATTAATACATACACAACTAAAGGTAGGTATATATACGACAAATTTTATAAAATAATATCTTCATTTTGTATAAAAATATCCGAAACATAAAAAACATATTTATATAACCATATTTGCTCTGCTAAGAATGAGTAATGTTCTTTTATTCTCCTCTTGTAAACATAATTAGTTATGATTGTTAGTGTCAATTTGAAATCTCCGGCAATCTATTATTATTATTGCATAATATATAACATTATGTATTATTATTAATCCGCAATCTACGCCTGTGGATAAATAAAATAATCGTGACAAAATGTTACCCAGGTACGAAGGATCTCTTACTACATTTGTTGGGTGCGGTTTGCGGCGTTAATTAAGCCCACTTAGTTCCTGTAACGTGCTTAATTTCACATAATCCGTCTGAATGCCGCATGTGGCACATAATTGCGGTGTAGAATTTTGTTATGTGTCGGTGGGATTTGTGGGACCCGCGACAACGAAGCTCGTCGTCAGCGAAGCGGGAACGCTGGCACCGTGTGACCGAAGTGTGTCGACGAAGCGGCGTGATCCCGCATCAAGTTGAAAATAATTGAGAGGCACCCTTACTCTTCGCTACTTAGAGTGTAGCACTTAATTTTACCACGCGAGAAGCTTCTAATGCCTCATAGTACTCCCTTTTTATTACAGCAATAAACAAAAACAATCTGGTCTATCATTATATTCGTGGGCTCGATATAATTCGTTTAATTACGGCGACAATGTCGGTTTATGATCATCGCTTTATCCTTTCCTGACAGAGAATAAGTTAGGGAGATAAACTTGGTATGGTAATGCTTTTAGGTGATTATGAATACTTCCATTAGGAGGTAAAATATGTCAGGATCTTGCGTTTGATTAACACGGCGTCTTTATTTGTGTATCACATTAATTTCCCTTGTCGTTTGTACGTGTTTCAAATGTGTAATTATGGCGGATTTTACGGCGTGTTTACTAAAACTATCCAAATTTGTTCTAAAAGTATCGTGTTCTATTTTATTTATTATATTGTATCCGAAAAATGTAACGTACCTTTTTATAGTAACGCTGAAAATAATTTCATTCCCTTTTGTACCCGAATATTACATAAATATTGTTCGCCCAAGTAACGAAGGATTACTACGATATTTCTTTTTTCTATCGTGAAGCAAATTGTTTCAAACAGCCTTATATATTGTTAAGTGGGCAATAACGTGTACAACTATAAATGAAGTGAAATATACTTTATGAAAATAAAGATCTTAATCGAAAACCGATTTTTTGAAGCTCAGTCGCCAAAGAAGTAATAATAGGTAGAAACGAAAAATCGAATTAAAAAACAACTATTTCGGTAGTCGATTAATTTGCCATATTGCAGATGTAATCAGTGAACAATGTGTATTTTTTTAAACGTTTCCGTATATAAGGTGAAATTTGGTAATATTTATTACAAAATCGTTACTCTCAACAAGTTTCTCAAGTTCTTCCTTTCTCTCTTCTCATTTCTTGGCCGACAACAAATTAATGATACCTTTGATGTTACTTATGTCCATAGGCAACGCTGACTGACCACTTACTGTGTGTTTCGTCCGCTCGTTTGTCGGCTATTACCATAAAAAAAAAATTAATGATTTGAATAGATGAATTATTGAATTATATTACGTAAACCTAATAGTCTTACGAGATCGCCAGGTCGTGTTGCTGGCAAGTTATCACCATCACAAAGAATTCACCGAGCATAAAATGGAAAAATTCAGCTATTGTTCCATTTAAAGAAACTGTTGCAAATTTCCACCCTTCAACCGCGCTTTAAAAGGTGAAGCAAGCGATTGTTAAGTACCATTTGTCTAGTTATTAGGTGGGGTCTATTTATTTTCTGTCACGGACATGAAATTATAGCAGCGTGAAATCAGAAATTGTATGAATCACACTTTGCACGTGTTCTGAACGTTGAAAATTGTTAAGTTTCATAATGTTAAGTACAAGAAATAATGTTAACACAACTATAAGGACGCTATTCAATGGTAACGTACATAGTTCGATGTTACGTATAATCTGTTAACTTAGCCATTTCTAATTAGGGGGGGGGGATGTAAGTCATAGTTATTCAAATGATAATCCTGGTCAAGACCGACACGGAAAAAAAGAAACGGAATCACGTGAAATAGGATTTTCGCGTGAAATAGTTTTTTACAATTTTTCTGAAATTTAAAGAAATACAATTTTTTTACAAATTTACAAAAAAAAAAAAACATAATATTTAGTAGTTTTTACTATAATTTCGTTTATTTCGTGTTTTTTTTGGAATATTAAACACATGAGTTTCAAATATTTTTAAACAAATTGTGTGTGTGAATAGTGTCATTAATGTCCAAGGTGCACAGTGTAGCAACACTCTACAGGAGTGACTAGGTGCCTCTAAAATTGTTCATTATTCAACAAGGTGCATCCCGAGCAGGAGAATTTTGCTTGTATTCAAGAATGGTAAGCCCTTTAATCTCATTGTTAATTTATTATTACTGATCTTGTCTGTTCTAATGTACAAATATTGAACAATCCTACAAAATGTATGGTTTAATCATATTATTTGTGTTGTGTATGGGTGGGTACATTTAAAAGCAATTAGTATAATAAAGTTACCAAGTCGAGGACTAATTATTCTATCGTCGAGGGGAGAATGTACTATGATCCGCCGGTTTCACCGACAACGTTATTGTTGTATACAAAGTAATCACAATTCTAAAAACTATATTGTATTGTAGAATATCAGTTATGGTATTTACATAAGCATACATCGAGCCATCGAATATAATTTTATATTGTTGAATAGGGAAAAAAAAATACTTTAATATTGAAAAAAAAAATCTTTAAAATATGTAAAAATTTACTTACGGTCCTTTATGCCAGTGACCTGGCCATTATACGTATTTCTATCTGTATTTATCAGTGAAATTTTGACACAAAAAAATTGAAAGCAAGGAATTCAAGGAATGTGTGCATGAATAGATGAATGAGCGAGGCATACCGTATCCATATTTTCTTTAGCAGTAAAGGGAGATGAAAAATTGTTGTACTTGTTATAAAGATGTAAAACAATTAAAGTTACAATTATGTTTTTTGCAAACCCTCGTCTTATATAATGGGTCAACGTGGGGATTGATTTCTATCCCCAAAAAAAATTTTACATTTAAAATCTTCCTCAATCCATGGTTTCATTAAATTTTATAGTTGACTTTAAATAATTATGTGTTGCTCAATTACATTGAAATTATTAATCCCCGCATTAGAATTCCCTAAGTTGCGGGTGGCATGGACATACACAAATATGACATTACAAACACCCATGACCCGAGAACAAACATTTATTTGTCACATAAATATCTGCCCCGGCCGGGAATCGAACCCGGGACCCCACGCTCGGCAGGCAGGGTCACTACCAACTGAGCTCTGGGGTCTTATTCAAAATGATGAGCGATTAAAAACTTACACATGATTTCTTTTATTATAAATTCACAGTACCGATACTTTAGCTATTGCTGCTACGATTTCTTAAAAAATATGTGTTTACAATATGTAGAATGTATTAAAAAAATGATTTACAAGGACAACAAGCACTTATATAGGAACTTATAAAATATGGTGAAGTCTTTTTTATGAAGAAAATGACATTAAGATTGATTATGATTCAGTTACAGACGCACACAAAATACTCAACGTTAAATTATTTATAACATATTAGGATAGTTCATTTCAAATCATTCCCCAACGTACACTACCGGTCAAAAGTTTGAGACCACTATAAATAAATTAAGAAAACAAATAAAAGTCAACATATTTAAATCATTATGAAATACAGTTTTTATTTCCATGTTATAAACAATATTTAAAATAAAAAAATTACGAATACAAAAAATAATACTAAATTACTAAAGAAAATACAAACAAGAGAGTTTACACAGACTTTTCATCAAAATATCCTCCTTTGCATTTTATTATTTGTTTTACCAATCTTGGCATGCGAGCAATTAATTTATTTATTGTCTCTTGCCAGATATTCTTCCAGCTGTCTTCTAAGGCATTCCACATGGCCTGCTGTGAAGAAGGACATTGTTCCCGAACGTTTCGGTCAAGTTCTTCCCACAAAAGCTCTATGGGGTTAAGATCGGGACTTTGGGGTGGCCATGTCATGTTTTCCAACACTTTTTCTGACTGTTTCTCGTCTAAATAGCCCCTACATAATTTTGAACTATGCTTTGGATCATTATCTTGTTGGAAAATAAATCCTTTGCCGATTAACTTTAGTCCGGAGGGAATAGCATTTTTCTCCAAAATTACTTTATACTCCTCCTTTTTCATAATTCCTTTAATTTGGACCAGATTTCCAGTCCCATAGCCTGAGAAACAACCCCAGACCATAACAGATCCGCCACCATGCTTGACAGTCGGGACTACACACTGTGGCATCATCTTTTCTTCGGCGGAACATCGAACGAAAATTCTTCTTTTTGAACCAAATATTTCAAATTTAGATTCGTCACTCCAAAGTACTTTTTTGAAATCTTCTTCGGTCCAGTCTCGTTGGGCCCACTTCAACCGTTTTTTCTTATTCTGCGGTTTTAGAAGAGGTTTTCGAACAGCAACGCGACCATACAACTTGGCGTCTTTTCACTGTAGACACTGACACAGGTTTTTCCCGAGATTTGTTGACTTCAACGCGGATTTCTGGGGCTGTTAGGCGTCTGTTTCGCTTGCTGGTTACCACAATAAATTTGTCTTCACTAGAAGTCGTAGCTCTTGGTCTCCCGGAGCGCGGACGATCTTGATTACTGCCAGTTTGTTTGTACCGCACAATAGTGCGATGAACACAAGTCTTTGATAACTTGAGATGCAATCTCACGTTCAGATTTGCCTTCATTATGGAGAACAACGATGGCAGATCGCGTTTCGATACTAATTTCGCAAACTTTTCCCATTTTAGAGACGTCTTGACTGTAGGAATCACAAAATCAGACTAACAGCGGATATTCGTAGATAACTATGAAAATATCGGGTTAAAATAAACTTAAAAACATATTTTAAAAATATAGAACAATCGCATTGTAAGATGATGTAAAAAAAAACGAAGTGTCAGCTGCGGTAATGAGGTAATAAAATTTTTACAATCGATTATCGGACTAGCTCTTCTTCGGCTCACATTGCAGTTTGGAAACAATGCTGGTTTATGGCCCTTTCCTTGGCTTATATACAAAAGATTTAGCTTTTAGGCAATCTTTAAAAACAATAGAATATGCAGGTGTGCTGATTACTTTTTATCACCAATATTTTAAGAATATTTACTAATAACAAAAATCTTTTATTAGTAGTCTCAAACTTTTGACCGGTAGTGTAAGTTTATTGGTAACTGAAGCTGTCTTGTTAAAAACTCTTTCAAGTGCAATAGTTATTTTGCTGTAAACTATTCTTGTTTTGGGTTGAGCTAAATAATTATTTCGAGTGCGCCTCGCCCGCGTATTCTGCTTAATTTTATAAGGGTTATTATTGAATACATTTTTAACGTTATTTAAGCTAAAATAAAAGTACAATTAATTAGTAATCAAAAAGTATTTTAATATTTTTCTTTTATACTATTTACTTTGGTTTTAGCAGTGCTGATTTTTATTAAATAACCTACATGAGATTTTGCTGCGGCAAAATATATTTATTTATTTTATTACTTTGAAGATTTATTTGTCTAATAATATTTTCTTCTAATTGTTTCAGGTATATTTTACATGTAATTAGAATATCACAATTCGTAAGTATAATATTTTTATAATAGTACCAACGTACTCTGATGATCTAACCTAACAGTGGTATGCTTTCGCCAACATGGAATATCAGAACTGAACTGAGTTATTATACAATGCAGCGCACAAGTGAGAAGTGGCTCAAATAGGAATTACAATAGTGAAAAGTGGTCGACTTATCATCATTACAACCCTTAGAATATCCCACTGTTGGACTAGGGGCGTCCACAATAAGACTAAGTTCATTATTGTTACGCCATCTGAAGATCGCCGACAAAGCTTTGCGATTACTATCTAATGATGACAGCCAGGACAAACATCCACAACTGGCCTTCTGAAGCTCGGAAGCGTCAAGACATTATTGTTGCTTACGGTTACCGATTCAATTACTGAAGGCATCGTTAAACTATAATAGATCCGAAATTCATTTGGATTCTATTTTCTTCCAATAATATTCTAAGGGTCGGCGTGGTGACGAACGCGTAAGTTCTTTTTAAATCAATTCTAAAGACAATATATGTATTTTAACGAATAGGAAATGGTATTTATTATTTTTTTAGCCATTTCTTATTTACATATATGTGGAGAAAAGACAGGGAATTAGAAAGGGACAGAAAATTCCCAGAATTACCCGAGAAATAACACACCTAGTTAGTAGGGAGAGGTTGGCAAGTAAATTTTTATAATGTAAGCTTTTGGTGGCCTGTAAAGCTCAGCCCGTGGGGAATCTTTTTATAGTTATCTAGCTATCTGACGTGGTAAAAATTGCACAACTATCCGCAGACGCTCCTAAGGGGCACTAATTTATAACGTATGACTTGAAGCTTCCAGCAATATTGCGAGGCGAGCACAGGGGCTCACAGATTCCTTATAATTGAAAAGTTGAATTATAAAGAAACGATTATTCGTCGTGCTTGCCAAAATGTAAAGTTCTTTTTATCGTGGGAATTTTATGGATAAATATAATTAAATCTTCTCCCCATATGTTGCACAATCCTATGTATTACATGACATGACTGTTTCGTGCCAAGTTTACCATATAGGTACCATTTAAAAACAAAAATTCAAATGATTCCATCGGTTCCAATCCATTAACTATATATTATATGGGGGGACCTGAAATAATACAGATTGGTGAAAGAGTTAGTGGCCAGACTAAGTAAGAAAGTTTTGATGACATATTATAACGTGGTATATAACGATATCAATCGGCACCAATAGCCAACATGTCTTTCGATTCAAAATGAAAATTGTAATAAAACAGACTTCAAAAAATACCACAAAAATAAGAAATATTGAAAAAAAAACATTACAAATGAAATATTTTTTAAATTCCTACTATTAGTTTAAAACTCTCTCTATATTTATTTATACCTATATCTTGTTCAAATTTTCAATCGTTAATAAAATACTTTTTATTCATCCACACAAGTTCAAATACATTTATTTAAACTTGTAGTGGATGACACTTGATGTTAATATAGTTTTTTTTTAATATTAATTAATTAATTAAATTTAAATAGTTAATTTTTGTTTTACATAGGAGGTATATTTTTTCGATTGCTATAGATTTTTAAGGATACCAAATTTTCATATCGATTTTTAAGGAACTATAAGAATTACGTTTCGTTTCATTATTTGGGAGATAAGAAGGAAAATGGTAAATATTACAGTGTTCCCTTTAAATATCCCTTACCCTATGTATTAGAACGTATTTAAAAATACATTTGTATCGCGCGTGGTATTTTTTCAATTTTTCAATTTGCCCTCCAAATTAACGTTCAAAATTTTAATTCCTTTCTTTTCAATACGAGTACATAGTGGCCATTGTGTCATTCAACTTTATATGTATGTATATCAACTTTTTCGAGTATGACCTTCACAAACGTGGAATAGATAGATATAGATAGCAAGTAATCATATAAAATATAATTGTTTTGCTCCAATATACGTAAACCTTGAAACAAGAACTGAACTAAAGTATGTGAATAAACGTCCGTCCTCTCACTTTGACAGTACTACCCAATTACGCTGAAAGAAGACAAGAGCTGTCATCCAGTTTATTGCGCAGCTATCACAACAACAAGTTTAGCAATATCGGAAGTTTATCCCCCATGTGTGATATTTTATTAAGTGACCTATATTAACAGATTATAATAACGGTTTTTGCGCTGTTGTATTGATAACCAAACTCAGGGAAACCTTATACTGAAGTGCGTTCTTACTGCTGTAAGCTGTTATAGTTATATACTATATAATATAGACAAATGTCGCAATGTTAAAGTGTACTCTTTAAAAATAATATAAGAACTTATAAATGACGTAAGTTTACAATTTGGTGAAGTGACACGGATTACGGATTATTATCACCGACGTCCCGCCGGCCGGCTCCTTCAAACGGAACATTGTCGCCTTGAAATTAGATCCAAGAATAACTTTTTGAGGAACCACATCAGAAAAGGCAAGGTGCGTGGGCTATTTATTACCTGCACCGTGATCCGAGTGGTTTTAATGCCCATTATTTAGACTTTACACTGTCTAGGTCTGGCCAATTCGAAATATTAGTACGCAAGTACATGGTGCTGATACTATATGCACTCATCGGCCCATCCAACCTTTTTCAATTTTAGAGAAGTTTTATTTGTATTGTAAACAGTTAAAAGTATAGCATGTAAACTTAAACTACTGTACATTGCAGGTACAGATTGTTAGTAGGTAATACTTTATGTTACATATTGATCGATATTTCAACTGAGTTGCGATTAACTGCGACAACGACCCGTGAAACTCGATTGAAATATCGATATGTAAAAAGCATGTTGTGAGTACCGTTATCATAGAAAAATGTTATAAAATAGATACAGTATTTGATTATGAGGTACGCCTAGAAAAGGCAGTGGAACGCATAATTCGTGTTATAATAGCAAATATTACACGAACACGGAAGGCTATCCATAGTAGATACCTTAGTGTGTCATGTAGCGGTATTATATCTATCAATGGGGCATCTCAAGCATCTCTTCGATGGTTGTCGAGCGCTTTTTCACAGAAGAGCCTAGAGTGCATCATGTATATTCGTAGCTACGTTACGTAGTCAAATATTACCCGACAAAATTCATAGAGCTAGTGATCGCCCAGTAATTTAAATAAGTTTTTTTATTGCAAGTGTATATTAAGGAAGTTGTTTTTCAGTAACTTTTGTTTGACAATAACATCTACAGTGTATATGTAAACAATATTTTTTTTATTTACTATGTAACACAATCTATTTATAAATTTTAAATTACTGTACTCCATTTTGCTAATTCTAATGCTAATCTCACAATCTTTTGTGCGCAATACACTTAAATAACGGTACTTTGTTTTCTCTTCATGTAATTTAAAAAAATACTGAAAAGTTTAATTGACTCATTGGTGTATTCAGGTTATATTAGAGGCTGTTAACTGCTTGCTTCAATTAAAATATTTTGTAAGTGTTTTAATATACACTATATTATTTTCGGCGTTCTTATAAAACGAACGAGATTCTCTGAATAACGTGTTGTAGGACAATATTTACTAACACCATATGTTAACAAACTTTTGATTTATTGTGATCAGGATACATAAACAATTTAATATTAAATAAGTATGAAGTACTTGTAATCCATGCCATCCATTGTTGAGCCACCTCGTTCTCTTGTGTTCATGGTCCTAATTGTTGCAGGTCACTGGGCTTTGTACTACCCAGGTTAATTCCATCGGTACTAATCCATGATAGTACTTTTTCTGCTTGGCTAGTTATTATCCTTATTCTTGGACATAAATATGTAGACTTTTACTTGCTTACATATCTTTGATGTAACGGATCTCCATGGGCGGCAGCGACTACCTATCTTAAGGTAGTCTATATGCTCGTACGTTGGCTATTTATATAAAAAATAATGTTGCAAAAATTATCTCCGCATATATTTTTGAGTGAAGATCGCACATCGACTTGATAATAGACAGTAGATTAAATATGCATATAAAGAAAAGGTGTATAGTTTATAGATAGTTTTGGAAGAAGTCGTAAAAAATATTTAAAATGGATTTTTAAAAGTACCATTCAATACGTTTCGATCCTACATGTATTATTCAATATTGTAATTTGGCATTTTACGTTTGGCAAATACAGAAAATATACTCTCTATTTTTCAGTTTATTTTTATTGGACAGCTTCAAAAAGCTTTGAAGCCATGAAATACTTATTAAAGGGTGTAAAGAAATACGAGAAATAAACAGGGAGCAATAAAACCTAAAAATAAAGGAACAAAGCAATCTCGGATGAAAGTAAGGAGCCGATTGTTTGAACCAAAATAACGTAGTTATGACGAGAATGCACGACCTACTCCACCTTTATTTAGGAAACAACTGCATTGAACAATGTGAGCATAAAAGTGAATCATTGAAGCATACTATGTATATATCAGGCTATGTTACTGCGACTTAAACCCAATGTGGATTTTTTTGTAGGTATCGATATTAATAACATCCTCCACTGCTCGTGATCGCACTAGAATTTTCGCTAGTTACTGATCTGAATTTATCGAAAATATTTCTCCGATGAATCTACACGTTGATACCTACATGATAAAAGCGACTGGTCAGCGGACACGAACGGGTCAGTTTGGCTTTCATTGCTCCACAGATTTCTGCCCTTCTGCCAATATTTTCAATAAAGCACTACAAAAAACTAAATAAAAGTCTTCGTGATCACAACAACCTTGACTCCTTCATAGATAAAATTGGTATTCACCAATAGATGGAATTGAGGAAGAATTTTATATTATTATTATTATTATTTTATATTTATTTTTAGAATGTTTTAACTCGAGTTAAATTTATACGACACCTGAAAAAAATACTAACAATTGTTTAAAATGCCTATTCTTATTAATTGTGTATGTAAGGACCGAAGCAAAGCGAAGTCTTGCAAGTTTTTTTAAAGACTTAGAAACGTTATGAGGCTCGTGGGTTTTACCAATCGTAAATGATTTGTAAAATGGGTATTATTTATTTTTTATTTGTATTTATTTGGTCCCCGACCAGGTGTACTGACGACCTGAAGAAGACAGCGGGCATCCGCTGGATTCAGAGGGCTCAGGACCGATCAGAGTGGCGCAAGTTAGGGGACGCCTATGTCCAGTAGTGAACCTCCAAAGGCTGATGGATGGATGGATGAAATGATTTGTAAAATAACTTCGGGGCGTTTAAAAATTTAGATGGGAGGTTTATGTGACTAGACACTAACTAGTTTTTCATCAATTAGTACCAATTTTATTCATTTTCAATTGGGTATATCAGCTTAATCGGGCTGAAGCTAAACAGTTATAGTTTATTGTAAATTAATCGTATAGTTTAGAAACATGAAATACGGGCTTTATACGGGCGAAATATTAAATTATAAAACAGAATATAATTAAAGTGCTAAGAATTATTTTAATCCGGCTAAAATGGTAATTCATGAGGCACAATTATAGCTGGCTCGGTAACTATACAACAATGCCATAATGGGATAGTTGTTTAGTACTGGCATGTAAAGTGATAGGGAAACCCCGACTAGCCGCCTGTCGCGGGCTTCCTTTCAGAATTAAGGATTTTACACATAAATTGTGCGTCCTGGTGGATTTATCTCTAAAATTAGTTTTTTAATAATAACAAACTCTCATGTAACTCAAGTAAAGTAGTGAATGTATAACTAAATATAAAAAAAAGTTTTGATTTGTTTAGTTTTAAGACTTTGTCTCTTCATAATTTTACTTTCTGCGCACAATCGTGTTATTGGTAGTCGTGTAATTACGTGTTAATCGTAAATAAATGCTTGCTATAATTAAGCTTTTAGTTTGGGTACTACTAACAATTTATTCAAGAAAATATAAATTATGGTCTAATTGAATGTAATTATTTTTTCATAAATTAGTACGCAGTAACAAGTTTTTATTAAATAATATTTCAATATAAACTGTATAGTCTATAATTATGTCACTCAATGGCCATTTCAGCATAAGTTCACAAGACTGCTAAAAAATATATGTATTTTTCCTTCCTTAAACTTTCAATATTGACACGGAACTTTTTATCATATTTTAATTTCTATTTATCTTATACCGCCTTATATCCTTGGATAAAAGCTCTAGAAATATCATAGTAAAATTGAATCATTTTCACTGTAGTCTTTCATATAGGAAATTGGTCTTTCGGGTAATCTTATTAACTTATATGATAAATATCATCATATTTATCATAATTAAGATGGTCAGACAGTAAAATCACCATTCTTCTTCTGATTTAATGTCTGGGCCGTTGTCGGTGCAGCTGGTGTAACCCCCTCCACTTTTCACCATTAATAACCACCTCCTTTACATACTTGTACGACATGAAGCCAACCTTCTCGTTTATCTGTTTCATATTACTGAATAAATAATAAATAAACGTTTACGCATTCTCACCCACGCACTTGGATCCTCTGTGTTGCGGGTGGCATCAACATACACAAATATGACGTTACAAACACCCGTAACCCGAGAACAAATATTTATTTGCCACATAATTGTCTGCCACAGCCGGGAATCGAACCCTGGACCCCTTGCTCGGCAGGCAGGGTGCTACAAACTGGGCAATCGGGTCGAATGATAGTGTCAAACGATAACTGACCATGTCATGGATCGGATAGCGACAACTACATAAAATATGACACAACAATGTAAGTGACATCGGATCGTTTTGCGTGTTGGCATGAAACAGAGTCACGTAACAACTAATCATCTATGGTACTCGTAGTATTATTAAAAAGCATTCAATTAGAAATAACGACCAAACCAAGGGACTGGTAAAAAGGTGTACTTGCATGAAACCTTACGAATTTGAAGCGTTATTAGCTGTGGAATTACATATTTGTAATCCTGGACTTAATCTGGCAAAATCATGTCATCAATGGCTTTATTTTAGTGGGTGACTAATATAAAAATATCTTCGTGAAACGATAAGATGCGTAAATATCCAAAAATGATAATACTTCCGTATGGCCCGCATATATGTTCTAAAAGTTTATGGGACTATCCTTCTATCTTCTATTTGCTATGTCAGTAGCTCTTGTTTGAGAAATAGCGGGCACAATAGTCTCGGTAACATGCTTTGCTATGTATGTTCAGCTTGTCTGCGAGTATAAGTTTAATGGTAAAGAATCACGTGTATTGTATAAATAAATACATTGTTCGAACGCTTCTGAGTGACTGCGGCATTAAGGCAATTTTGCACCACTCATTATTAGCACCATTGGTTTTAGATAAGTCTTTGAGAATATCTAGCTACTGGGATTGTTACATCATTACCGGTAAAATTTACGCGGCCTCGGTACCCAGGTTATCTTGTCAGAAATTATTGGGAGCCGTAGCAACGCCAGCTTATCCTTTCACACACATTGATAAAGTTTTAGCGTGTTCGAATGGCAATGGCTGACATTATCGTAAAAGTCCAAACTTTGTGTTGGAACAGCTCCGTCGAAACATAAGGGGCTCATACTATTGCCGAAGTTTCTAATGTACTACGTACATAGGTATGTTGCCACTGTACATGCGATATCTCATAAAAGTGACACAGAAAGTTGATATAAGTACCTATCTAATTTAGTTTTGCAGGACGTTTATATCGTGATGAATTTTCAATGTATTTAAGATGGAGCTAGAGTATATTTAATGGTAAGCTAGCAAATGAGCAGACATACCACTTGATACAAGGTCACTGCTACCTTTGGACGTCTGTAATGTTAATAGCGTCTTCAATTGTTAAGAAGGAAATGATAAACTTAGCTTTATTTAACTCCCATTTAGTCCCCCGCTCTCATCGATGATATGGGATATTTAGGAATGGGAATTTAGATGCGGTGCAATTGCCGGGATTCATTATACTTAGCCAATTATAGATTCGCTATTAGGTACATTATGGTTATATTATTATAATATGAGCATGTAAAACGACTCAACACACATTGTGTTTATTGTTAACATAATTGTATAATGTAAGTAAGATAAATTAATTAAAATAATTAATTAATTTATAATTAACTTGTAATTATGATTCCTTATGTAGCGAATGAAAAACGTCAATTTTAATTTTTAATTTGGTATCTAAACTACATTTCTCGTTAATTCATTCAATTCTCAATATATTTAAAAAATTATACTTTGATGTAGCAGAAAATTAAATTGTAATGATTCTCATACATTTAAATAAGATCTCACTCAGGAACTTTATCTTTTCATTGTGCCATATATAGTAGGTACTAAGGCCCGTAAAATATTTTGATATATATTTGATATATATTGTTTTTGTGGACTGGCCTGTAGTATTTCATTATGAAAGTATTATGTAACAATATAAATGTTTGTTAAAAATTTGTTCAATATTTTTATGGGCTAAATTTACGGAATTCACCACATAGAAAAATATATAAATCCTGTCGGAACCATGTCCTTAGAACTACAATGTCGACACAAATTAGACGCATTTCACAAACTTCAAATCGAATTGATTAAATAAAGAAAATCTGTTCTAAAAAGCTTTAAAAAATAACCAAGTTTAAAAACTACAAAATTGTATTAAAAAACGTAAGTATATTCAAATAAAATATTATTATATGCACTTCATACTGAAATGTTTGAAATCGGTACCGAGCCAAATAGATAGTCGATAGATACGCTAGGTTCAATCCCACGACATCGCATCATTTCATTAATATTAGATAATGATTAGATACCATAATTACTTAAAGTGTACCTATAAATCGCTACGTAGTTGTATTTCAGGCTTGGCTTTTAACTCCGTGCCATTCCCTGCACTAAAAAAAAGAAGTACATAAAATAAAATAAAATAAAAACGACTATATCTGCCGACAAACTGTGCTGCACTGCCGACAAACTGTGCTGCAGTTTGGCAGAATTTTGTAACCATGAAAACTGTCTTTTTATATATAAATAAATAAAATAAAATAAAAATTAATAAAAACTGCTAAACCAATGGTATTTGTTAAGAAGTTCTACTTTTAATTTTTAGAGCCCATTATCAGATCCACCCCATACTAACATCTCATATTTAAAGGGGACCAGTTTCGAGCTATCCACTGTACAATAAAAAAATAATCATCTAAATCGGTACTTAAATAATTAATTTAAAGCTGGAAATATATCAAAATGTTAATACATGGACACGAACATAGAACCTCCTACGATTTGGAAGTCATTACCTTAACCGTTTTATGAGCAATATGTTTTCCATGACCTTTTACATTTTCATATTATTATATAACACTTTAAATTAACGCCCTAAACATATATACTGCAATGTTTAGTACTAGACTACAAAATTTGCACAAGGTTTGAAATTCACCCTAATACTGTAAGCTAATGATCTGTACCGGCTCCACCTCCATAATTTTCCTGCAGAGTTTTTGCTGAGCTGGTCTGAATCTGGCGACGTGGTTTTTATTAAATTTGGGCGCTGAATCCTAGCCGTGCTGTCTGAAAAAGTAATTTAGTTAGACTTGGAACCAGTGTTCCAATTTTGAATGTTCATTGTCATATTTTTAAACTAAATATAGTCGAGGTATTGTTCGCTCTAGTCAGTACTAGAGCGTACTAGTACTAGTCTAGTACTGACTAGAGCGAACAATGCCTCGACTATATTTAGTTTAAAAATATGACAATGAACATTCAAAATAAACAACGATTTAACAGGATTAAATTTTGTAGGTTATAATCGTCTTTAATAAATAACTATCTATATCAAATATCCGTTCGAATTGAAATGAATTATGTATTAATGTAGGTATTACACTAAAAAAATTACGAAAAAAGAATTCGTGTGTAAGCAGCTGGCCGTTCGCGTTATATGTATATACATATATACTCCGTGCATATACTTACAGAAACTAAGGCTTACTGGATCTCAAGTTGTACTGAAAAAAAAATTTGTCTCTTTAATATACATAATACAATTATGTGTTTTGTCTCCGGACCAAATTTTGTATTCTTTGTATTCTGATCACTGAACTATAACGTAAATATGTTAATGCTTTTCAGCCTCTCCATGTAGTTTCCAGCGAAGTGATTTGAATTAATGTTTATTCCTTTCTTCTCCTGGCTCTTTCTTTCCTTGAAATCATGACATACATAGTGCAACTGTAAGTGATCGCCAAATTTCAGAACGTCTTGACCGATTAAGATGGATGGATACCCGAGAGAGAGGATGGTTGATAGCTATGATAGGATCCGATGTAGAACCTGTTTTAAAACTATTGACAAATTCTTTGTTTATAAAACAAAATAACTTACAAGAATATCTGTCCAAATAGATTCATATCATGTGCAATATTTAAACAGGAGATTCAAGTATAAGTTCGAGAACATCCGTCGCAATGTCAGCTCAGTAAACAATATCAATCTGGAACCCCAAACTGAGACAAATGTGGGTGCTCGATTTTCATTGCGATCGTTTCCCGGGTAACACATCGATACATTTTTTATGAAAATGTGTAGGAACGCCGAATATTACTCCCGGGCGAACTTTGACAACCACTCCCGACATGAAATTGATGCTTACTACATGTGGAGATAAAGATTGGTTTTATCGTGAACGTTGCAGTTTGTGGGGACCAGTATAGAATGTCGCATTATGATTGAAATTCTGCTGTTTAGGTTTGATGGAATAATTAAAGAGCGATATTGATAATTTTTTTTAATTCCGGACCAATTCTCAAGAATACGTACAAAAGATTTTTTACGTACGCCAAAAGTACAGAAATAGAAGCTTTTAAAACAGATTCATATTTCTTATTTACCTTTAGGAATGAATATTCTAAAATTACTTTTTTTGTAGATGTCTTTGTTATAAAACGAACCTACTTTCTAAATTCAAAGTTTCTAATTTCAGTCGTTTGTGTAAAATAAAAATAAAAAAACTTTAAAAATATAAATGAAATGAGGTGACAGTTCATCACAATTATTCTTAATTTCTCAAACGATGGACTCATAAAATATTTATTTATTTTATTTTTACAGCCTAACATTACAGGTTACTAACCCAATGCGTTAGACAAATAAAACTAAACTAATCTTAATATAACTTAAAAATAACAAATTACATGAAGTGGAACTATTTCAATTTTACTAAATTGACTATTAAAAATGTCTACCCTATCATGGACTTTATTAATTACAATTATTGCCCGAGTTATTAGCGCCTTCTCCAACAGGACGGTCTTGGACATCGGTACAACCAGCAGGTGCGGTTGCCGCCGTCTCTCGACATATCTATCAGGCACATGTATATTTAAATAGGGCAAGACTTCCGAGTTAGACTCCATCCCACGCAGTATTTTAATTAAATACGAAACGAGTGCAAACTCTCTGCGCACTCTTAATTCAACCATACCCAACACGAACAATGTCGGATACATCAAAGGGTACAAAGGATAACCTCCTTACAGCTTCCAGTATAATATGATAAATAATATGGCAGTTAAAAGGAAAATTTATAAGAAAGTCCTGTGTCTGATTTCCATAGAGACCGTAAAATGTTTTTCTGGCTACATTGAAAATACAGATTTTTGGCCCAAGTAGTTAAATTTAGGTTTGCCTAGTTTTTTATCTATATACTGTAAAACTTTGTCCGAAACCATATTAGGTTTTCACAAAAAGTATCCGAAAATGATGATTTATCTATACCTAAATGGTAATTTCTAAAATTGGGCATGTTTAAGGTAGTAACATAAATATTTAAACAATAGGATTCTCAATAAAAAGAAGATAATTATAAGGATAATAATTTTCACTATTATCGTTCAGTACAAAAAACATTATGCTACTCTGGAATCTCATTTTAATCAAAACATCACGTAAAAACACATATAACTTGGTCAAAAATAAGAAATAAATTTTAAATTTTCCAAGCTACATCAAAGAAATCATCTTAAAAAGGCGATAAACTTTCAGGTTCTTTTTATAATAGTTTCTGCTAGAGGCGCTTTTAAACCTTGTAAATTAGTATAAGGTAACGTGTATGTAAAACATGGCTGTTACCGTCTCACTACACAGCAAGGGTCTTTCCTGACAATCAAGGTATGAAATGTACTTTGCCAGTCTCCGTCGCTGTAGATCGGTGGAGAGGTAATTAGCGGACCCAATTGTTTAAAGTCCTTGTGCGGACCAAAGGCCACCAATATAACTAAGCGATTGTCATTGCACTATAAGAACCAGGATAGAACCTGAAGTACGGAAGCGCTCATGAACTTTTGGCACTATTGGTCACTCATCCTATTCCGGACCGCACTCAAAGTTGTTAACGCCGATGGATTACTTAGATATAACTCAAAGTATTGGTTATGTATGCTGCATACCGCAATATAATATAAATGGATTGCGATGGTTAAATATATTTATTGTTATGTTAGAATAATGTTTGTAACAATTTATACTGTGTAGCGTGTAAATTAAAATGTCATATCCATATGACGATAACCGCATTCTTACCGCAAACACGGGTTAATGGGCGATTTGCATGATTTAATTTCTTAGTGTGTAGAAAAGTGTGAATTGTCACATTTTAAAATCCATATTTTTTTCGCATTAAAAATACGTAGAGTAGTGAATACATTTTAATGACTACAATACCCGCAGTCCAAACATAAAAATCGGGTGTGTGTGATATACCTTTTTTTTATTATTGTCTGAATCTACTTAAATTTTACTTTTAAGAAAGATTAGGGTTTTTGCCTTTGCCCAGTAATTGAACAAGAGTGGGTTGATAGATCTAAGACATCTTCCAACATGCATAATAATTTTATGGCATAACCGTTCATTGACTATTGAAAAAAGGAATTAAATTATATCTCTTATAAATTTTTAGTGAGGGCTTAATCTCTGATTGTTTTGATTTTAATCGTCATTATGAAAGAACACTCAGGGATCTATGCGTTTTCTACCATTTTGTTCCCTTTAGCCGACATACTACTAATGGACATCCGATGGTAAGTGATCAACACCGTCAATGGAAAGACATCCGAAAAATAAAAGTAATCAATGACGCTTTTCCAAGTACTAATCCATTCGTTCGAGGCGTTAGTTTGGATTTAGTTGTAAATGAATCATTGATTCGGTTAGCAGGGTACACGAGCATAAGTTACTTTGGAGTCGAGGAATGTTTTATACTCAAAATAAGTTTATAGTAAGTCCACACCTGACTTCGAAAAATTAAAGCATACAGTTTAACTCAACTGTTTTTCCTTTGAGACCGGTGGACTCTCAACGGCAGGTACACACAGCCTTTACTTTTTGTTATAATGAGGAACAGTTATTGGATGTTCTATTAATTATTGTTATTTGTTTTAGTATCGGCACATTACTCTGGCCGTGTCCCATATATTTAATGGTCCATAAAACCACAAACGAATTGACAGAACAGATACACTCATGCGACAATTAAACACATTATTTCTCAGCAACTGTGCACTGAACTTGTTCTGTAAATAAATAACTTGAGTCGATACTATTTGTGTTGGTTCGAATTTATTGTATCATTTTAATTATAATGCGATATATTAACATAGCAATGATGGTCTAGACTAGAGCGTTGAATTGATGTTCTACACGGGGTTTTGCTTTCAAAACCGCATTTCAATTTTGTCAAATTGTCGAAAACAAACATTTATCTGTCACATAAATGTCTGTCCCGGTCGGGAATCGAACTCGGGAAGCCCGCTCGGCAGGTAGGGTCAATACCAACTGGGCTATGGGGTCGCCATATTATGAAAAATCCCCTCTATAACAATTCTTAACTGTGTAAAGTCTGCTATTCCTCACTTTACACTAAAACGATATGCGAGCCAAGCATATTAACCGTTATCGATTCTGATAATGAAGCTAATACTGATATTCTCCATAGTGTTCTCAGGTGTAGAGACTCCAAAAATCTTGGATTTTGTTTCGCATTTAACATTTTATTTTGTGATTGTAATGGTATGGCGAGGTTTATGTAAAACTCAATTCAGTTTTATAAAACAAGCGAAAGACATTTTGTATATTCAGCAATGTACTTTAAATAGACTTTATTTGGATATTTTTTAATTGTGCGCATAACGGTAACATCATGAATAAGCTATGGTGAGTGAAGATTTTAGTGTAACATGCAGACCATAGATATAAAATAATTATATTTGCAACGATCTTCAATAGCTGTGCAAATTTTCAAATGACTCCATTGCATGATTCTTACGGGAAGCGAATAAGACCGTATTAAAATTAGCTTTCTAATCGTTTTAATAAATTTTCCTAATGAGAAGATAAAAGGCAAACGCCCTGAAAGGAAGTTCGTTATTAATTATGTACTTAACACCTCTTATACACACTAGACAATATTGACAGAACGCCTCGTTGCACGACTTCGATTGTGAGTAGTTTTTATTAGAGCTGCAATGTTTGATCATATCGTAATTCTTTTATGTTTCATATAAGCTACACCTGTACATTTTTACGTATAAATGTAATAGAATCTGTGAAATAATTACCACACACATTTAGATGTCCAAATTATCTATCTGATATTTTTCACACTTATTAAAAATCAATAAAAATATAATAATTTGATAACTAATAATGAGGCATTCTTATTGAAAATAAATTACCATCTAATATAAGAGATTAGCGGTTAAATCATGGGCCAGCTCTTAATGACTTTACCTGATGCTGACCGCGGTACATATAAATGACAAACAAGTCAAAACAACATAGGTCAAAAAATATTGTTTAATATATATATGTTACTAGACAAACTAGTTGGGTTTGTATGTAAGACACCATGTTTTCTATGTTTTTTACATTCGACCGTCTTGTTACGTCTTGATAATTTTCACTACTTAGTTATTCAACGGAATCATAGATGGCGCAGAAATATCATGGATTAACTTTTAATTTTACTGTATTTAATAAAAAGAATAATGAAAATAACTATTACATGTTTAAAAAAATGTATTTGAACTTGAGTAGATGAATAAAAAAGTATTCTATTAGCGATTGAAAACAAGATATATACAGGGTGACCGGAAATATATTGGCGATCCGTGAGGAGGATGTAGGGGAGCGAAAATGGTACATGTTTGGATAAGGTTCATAGGAGGTAATTTGGTTGTAAATGACCTCACCTACATCCTCTTAACGGATTTCCAACATACACTACCGGTCAAAAGTTTGAGACCACTAATAAAAGATTTTTGTTATTAGTAAATATTCTTAAAATATTGGTGATAAAAAGTAATCTGCACACCTCCATATTCTATTGTTTTTAAAGATTGCCTAAAAGCTAATTCTTTTGTATATAAGCCAAGGAAAGGGCCATAAACCAGCATTGTTTCCAAACTGCAATGTGAGCCGAAGAAGAGCTAGTCCGATAATCGATTGTAAAAATTTTATTACCTCATTACCGCAGCTGACACTTCGTTTTTTTTACATCATCTTACAATGCGATTTTTCTATATTTCTAAAATATGTTTTTAAGTTTATTTTAACCCGATATTTTCCCGAATATCCGCTGTTAGTCTGATTTTGTGATTCCTACAGTCAAGACGTTTCTAAAATGGGAA
>PDGT01000051.1:886293-922229 GCA_003671415.1 Megathymus violae
ATAATGATCCAAAACATAGTTCAAAACTATGTAGGGGCTATTTAGACGAGAAACAGTCAGAAAAAGTGTTGGAAAACATGACATGGCTACCCCAAAGTCCCGATCTTAACCCCATAGAGCTTTTGTGCGAAGAACTTGACCGAAACGTTCGGGAACAATGTCCTTCTTCACAGCAGGCAGGCAGAAGAATATCTCGCAAGAGACAATAAATAAGTTAATTGCTCGCATGCCAAGATTGGTAAAACAAATAATAAAATGCAAAGGAGGATATTTTGATGAAAAGTCTGTGTAAACTCTCTTGTTTGTATTTTCTTTAGTAATTTAGTATTATCTTTTGTATTCGTAATTTTTTAATTTTAAATATTGTGTATAACATGGAAATAAAAACTGTATTTCATAATGATTTAAATATGTTGACTTTTATTTGTTTTCTTAATTTTTTTATAGTGGTCTCAAACTTTTGACCGGTAGTGTATTTCTATTAACCCAGTATATATAGATGGAGTGTTAACTAATAGTCGGAATTTAAATAATAAATGATTATTGAATAAATTACGAAATTATGTACACCTTTCACATTCTCTTATCTATTTTAAATTAGTATCATAGTGAACTCAATTTATTTTAACTTTAACTGTATTTTCTTCTATCTGGAAAAAAATTTCGCTGTAATATTTCTGAAAAATAGATTCATACACATTTCATACACGTCCTAAGAGTAATAAAAAGGTAATGAAGAATTAAAAAAAAAACTAAGGATTAAATTAATTCTTTGAAAGTAAGATAGACGATAATTGTAGACTATAAAATGATGTGCACATTTCATTCCAAATATTATGCAATCTTCATGCAAGTTCACTAATGTAAGTACCTGAGCTCCTTCTGTCTTGGCCGGCAACGCGTCGGTGATTCCTTTAGTGTTACGAACATCCTTGGCAGTGACTACAGTCAGGTAGTCCGCGAACCGTTTCTTGACTCTTGATGTAAAAGAGGCCTTTTTATGTGTCAAGGGCACTTATCCATTATCATTATCGTTATAGAAAGTGATTGATTATGATGGATGACAACGAATATTCACGGAAGATGTGACCCTCATTATTTAACTTCCTTTCGAGCCGTATAAAATTTCTTGTTTTCTGTAGAATGTCGAGCCGACTTGTTTGTGTCTTATTACCGACAGGTAAGAGATAAACTAGTGACTAATAATTTTTTAAATTCTCATTTTGTGAAAATGTAAAGTTATCGTAAAATTCATGATGTGACTGGTTTCGGTTTGATTTTATTAATTCAATTTACAAAATGCGTTTTGAAGTTGTAGGAATGTTATTAATTGTCACTATTTTTAAAATTTCTTACATCGATAATAAAATTGTACCTACCATTTATATGTCTGTCTATTAGTCTGTCTGTATTCTTGCGACTGTGTGTGTTTTTGTATAAAAATTTCAATGAAAATATAATGTTTAGTTGAACAGTTCTGTGCGATAAAAGATTCAGGAGGATAAACCTTTGTTGACAAATTGACTAAAACACCGACAGACAACGCACAACCTAAATTACTGGAAATAGAGACATGGTAAATATCATATATCTTTCCAAGCATACTTCTCATTTACCTCATTAGTAGTTTTGATCGGTAGTCTAAAATAAAGGAGAATATGAGAATATTTCCGGACATATAAATTATAATATGAAATCTTGACAAATGTAATGAAAATAATTAAAATATCATTAATTCTGTTCATTTTAAATTACTACATTTTCATTATATTCACCTGTCTTCACTGATCCGTAACTATTTCATCGTCATTAGTGTGGTATCGTTCTTATTGAAAACTATCGACAATTTTGTCACGGTGGATTTTATTATTTTTCAACTACTACCAGACTCTTAAAGAACTTAATTATTGAGTGCATCTCAAGAGCTCTTAGCAATTCTATGGCGAATACTAATTTGAATTAACCTGGTGGGCCCTCAAGTGGTTTAATTAAAATTTGAACTGCTTTGGCTGCCACTAAAAATATTAAAAAGGCCTTATAAATAATAAGCCTTAAACAGAAAAAAGAGACCTATTTTAATTCGAGTCGCGTTTCGTTTAATGTAATTTTTTTTATATTTTCGTATCTTTTTCACGAGCATTAAGGGTCGCATACCGAATTATTTTATGCCTTGCTGCACGAGCACAAATTAGGTTTTTACAAAGAGCGAATTTTGTCAGTGTTAGTACAGAGAGAGGGGGTAGGCAAGTATACAGTATTTTTTGGTAACTGTTCTTATTTTTTGGTAACTTATGAAATAATACGGCTGTCCAAATATTATAAGAACACACTATCCAGACACCAGCCACGGCCCCGTGTGAAGTTTTGCTTAAATAAAGAATAAAACGGGTCAAAGCCCGTTTGTTTTCTTAAATAAATGTTTATTTCTTCTCTCTAACTGGAGCGCGGATTAATCATTGGCCAGTTCCCATTTCAAAGCTAACACACGAATTTGAGAATGGATAACTTGCAGATATTTGTAGGAATAATATTTTTACGTAAACTAGAATGTTCAGTTTGTTTTATTGACGTGAAAGTAGAGCACAGGGTTGCGGTGAGGTAGGAGCTAGTGGCTACTGGAGCCCATGGCCCATTGAGCCATATATGTAGGTAAAAAGTTGGATCAATCTAAAATACCTGTTAGATTAGTATTGCTTTGTTTTTCTTCATCAACGGTACTCTATCCGATACTCTGATGGCTGTTGTGTTGTGTATAAGAAACAAAGACTATCCCATTCTTTTGCTCTGCTACTATCCGATAGCACGCTATTGCTATCAAATTCTAAGGCCACAGGTATTCAGCAATATTTATCGATATCTAATTGACGATAAAAACCAAAACGGACTACTTAAATTAATTAAATTCAAAATCAATTTCGAATGGCATTTTATTTTACTATGAATCAGTCAATTAGTTACGAAGACGCGTAAGCGCGGTTCGCCTATTTTTATTCATTGTACTTTATTAATATCCGTCCCGACTTCGTTCGGATTGAAAAAATTATTATATTTACATGATTCAATATACCCTATATCCATCCCGAAAAATGAACCTTGAAAATGGTGCCGTGCTTGAAAACGAATAGACGAGCCACCTAGTGGTCAGTGGTCACTGTCGCCCATGGACATCAACAAGACCAAAAGGTATCACTGATGCGTTGTCGGCCAGGAAATGAGAAGAAGGTAAGAAAGAAGAAACAAACTGACAAAATTCGCACTCTCTCTTTATAAAATTAGTAAGTATTGACTATCACTGATCAATTCAATAGGTATATAGAAAAGTGTTCATTTTGTTTAATGGTTTGTGCTACATTGCGAAAATTGGTTAGCACTTAAAGAATAACTGGGCCATCTGTTCAGTGTTACACTCAAGTATAGAGCGGCCAGTCGGCACACTCCGCACATGAGCCTGAGTGTCTTTTAATCGAGAATGTTCGGTACTCACATTGATTAGATGCAAACGAAAAGTTGTAGGTAGGTAGGTAGGTACTTAGTGAAATACGCCAAAGTCGTTAATTGGCAAAATTTTATAAATATACAATAAAACTGATCGCAATAGTTGTTAGAATTTTTGTCCGTTTGTCTGTGCGTTGATCCCGCTAATCTCAGAAACGGCTTAACCGATTTCGTTCTGGTTTTCACTAATGTATTGCAGTAAGCGTCACTTAATACTTAAAGTTTGTTTCATTGCAATCCGTCTATAAATAAAAAAGTTATAAATTAATTTAAAATAATGTAGCTACTATTTCTTAGCGTAAGGCGTAGTTTTTCAGAAGCGAAGCGAGGACAGTTTGGTAGTATACAATAATATGTGTTGAGCAAATATTGCGTGACAATGTGAGTTCAAGTTTGTCTCAAATCTACAATGAACGGTTTGTTTGGATTTGAATCACTACCATACTATCTAGTCCTACTGTACAATTTTTTTCTTAGGGAAATTCAAATTTAGAACAATTTAAGTTCTTCAAACGTAAAACCTAAATTTGTTTGTTTTAGTATTATTATTTTGATATCTTACTTATAATTATTATATTACAGGGCCAAGTATAACTTCCATTAAAATTACAATCAAGCGAACAGTCGAGTCATGTGGTGAAACGGGTCAATCACATCCATATTATCATCGTATCACCCAAGAACGGTGCTTGACACCAGTTATCAAGTTCTCAAAAACTGCAACCGTAAAAAAATAAACAAAATTATCGAATTAAAAAAAAAATCGTGCACCATCTCACACCCTCGTACTAGAATTCCCTGTGTTGTGGGCGTTCACAAATGTGACATCAGAAACACCCTCTAGAAAAAATATTGAAGTGTTACATAAATCTACCTTGGCCGAGAAACGAAGTACTCTCACACAGTAAACGGAATCACTAGCGACTAGGATACGATGTCGTCACAATTTCAATTTATTAGGAGGCTATTAACTCGCTAGTTGAGGCATACAATGAACTTTACCACATGCACGAGTATCGTGGAAATTACGTAGGTTAATATCAAGCGCCTATAAAAAAATTACTTTAACGCTACCGCCTCGTTTGTTCTTTAGTAAGGTACACTACGAGCTTTTATATTTTCTCGGACTTAAGGATATAAGAAAGCCCTACGTTCTCAAACCCCGATAATTCGATTTTTGTCTGGTATTGAAAAGCGATGGAGGATTCAGGATATTTTGTTGCTGTGCTAAATCTTTTGACCTAGCCATTTACAATATTACAAAATTTGAAAGCTTGCTGCAACACAAATCGTATCGAGCCATATGAACGTATTTCACACGTAATGGCGATTAAAATGTGTTCCAATTTCAGTTTCATTTACACATGAAGTTTATATGACAATGTATTAGCAATTAACG
This sequence comes from Megathymus violae, assembly GCA_003671415.1. Taxonomy (NCBI): domain Eukaryota; kingdom Metazoa; phylum Arthropoda; class Insecta; order Lepidoptera; family Hesperiidae; genus Megathymus; species Megathymus violae. The sequence goes on from PDGT01000051.1 coordinate 891,188, forward strand.
GGTTTTAAATTTATATTCTCTGCTCAATATTTTTGTGTTTTGTATATTGGGCTGTTTATTGTGCAGAAATTATGAAGTATATAAATTATGAACGATGTCTGCGTCATACATTATAATACATAGTAATGCATTTAATATACTTGCACATTCTTATGTCATCTGTCTTTATTATTTATTTTTATACTAGTAATTAACTGTCGGGACCAAATGTGGTCATTAAAATATTCTTAGAAAAATGTAATGTTAGGTTTTTGTGTTTTATATGTAATATTTTTTTGGAATTTTTGTGCTTTTTTCTGACTCTGTATAGATTTTTTCCCATCGTTTGACAGTTGTGTTGATGTCACAGTTATGATTATTGATTGATATATGATTAACATATTCTCGTTATTATAATATAGAATAGAATAGAAAATATTTATTCAGAATATAGATATTATTTTAGATATTTATTTATTTGAGAATATCGTATCGTATCTTAATATCGTATATATATTATGGTTGATGCGTTTGTGGCATATTACAGTCGACCGCACGACTCTGTCTAGTCGAAACTTGCCGTATTTCTAACTAATAGTCTAGAATACTTTTTATTCTATGAAATGGATCTGTTCCCGCGGGACAAGATACAAAAGTTTGTATATTCTGTGAGGAGCTTAGTAAATAATATTTAGGATGTTTACCTATTTATTGTAAGTAATAAATATGTTTCTAATTTAAATAATATGTAAAATATTTATGTGGGTTTAACATAAGCTACCTGACAAGGAAATACCGACATTATTTTGATATTTAAAACGTAACTATTACTATATAGATTTGATTGCTAGATTGCTCTTTGTTTATTGTTAATTTATCGAAAAGGAGGGGGAGACAAAACAGAAATTGAATTTAATTGATGTTTCAGAGTGTCGCAAACAAGAGCGAGGGAAGAGGAAACTTCTATTGAGTAAACAACTTAAATTATCCAGAGACATAGGCATCTTACTTGTATTTTATAACAAACTTTCATTGCGAAGTTATTTCGTGTTAGTATTACAAACACCTCTCCTGGGTAATTCTGCCGCAAAAGTAGAATATTTTTCGCTTCACGTTGCTTGAAAATGTTATGTTACTCGTATTCTTAATCTGGGTTCACTGATGTATATCAGCGTATACAGCATATGGTGAATATCAAGTCAATAGGGACTTGCTGGAGCTGCGGCGTACTTTGAAAATTGTTTAAAACCAACTTCAAATTGGTTTTTTAACTTCAAATTTGGATATTAAATTTCAATTGATGTTTATATGGTATATGATAAAGTCTGTTGTGTTTATATAGTTTGTATAGCTCGACGTCTCGTGTCAGTCTTCAGTGAGTAACCTAATATCAAGCGTGGTTGTTTGTACAATAATAACAGAATTCTTGGACACTTCCGTCTTTAAGTTTAAGCCAAGTCGGAAGCAGTGAGCCCAATATCGAAATTATTCTCTACAAGCGGCCCGCCTCGACTTGGTTAAAGTTGAACAACTATCACAGACTTCAAACATTTCAGTATGTATTATATGAATTTTATTTAAATTTTATTTAGGTTTTTTCGTTTTTTTTTAGGTTTAATTTTTTTTGTCCAATTCGGCCCTGTATAGTTTTATTATTAGTATAAATAAGTATCTACAAATGGGGGTCCATACCTGATATAAAACTGGCTATTGCAGACTATGAATGAATGAAATAATATTTAATCGAAGTTGGTTTTTACAAACACATTTCGAACGTCAAACCACGCCATCGCTTCAACAAATCCCTACTACTTGTAGCAAGTGAAATTTAAGTAAATGTGAGTTGTGTGAAGACAACGGAGAACGAACAGTTTACTTACGGATAAGTTTTTTCACCTTTCCCATCGTTACTTTCCATCCGGTGCCAGTGAAAGCTTAGTTGTGATATGTATTTTTGTATATCTATCAATTTTAATCGTGAAATTGTAACGGGCCGAATCTGTAAATTAAACATACTTTGAAAGTTGATATGCTTTTTAATATGTAGACTTAAGATGAGTTTTAGAATTTACCTAATCGCTAGTTCGTCACTCAGGGTCAACATTAGGTCTTTTTTATGTGGAATCCTGGACCTATTCCTTAGAAATAGCAGATGTAACATTATATTAGTATAACTAGCTGTGCCCGCGATTTCGTCCGCGTGGAATTGAATAAAAAAGTTATTTAGTAGAAATAAAAGTAGCCTAAGTTACTCCTCATTACATCAACCGTTGAAAATCCCGTCAAAATCGGTGCAGCCGTTTCAGAGGTAATATATGAAATTCTTTGGAATTACAGTGGCGCCATCTGACGTAAATTGGTCGTACCAACTCAGAAACCTTCGTGGGCTCATGTACAACAATTTTGCTAAAGATCATCACATGATCAATTGCATAGTCTACGATTCTATAAAGAACATACACACAAACATTCATTTATATAAATATATATATATATATATATATACACTACCGGTCAAAAGTTTGAGACCACTAATAAAAGATTTTTGTTAATAGTAAATATTCTTAAAATATTGGTGATAAAAAGTAATCTGCACACCTCCATATTCTATTGTTTTTAAAGATTGCCTAAAAGCTAATTCTTTTGTATATAAGCCAAGGAAAGGGCCATAAACCAGCATTGTTTCCAAAAGGAAAAGGAAAAAGGAGGAGTATAAAGTAATTTTGGAGAAAAATGCTATTCCCTCCGGACTAAAGTTAATCGGCAAAAGATTTATTTTCCAACAAGATAATGATCCAAAGCATAGTTCAAAATTATGTAGGGGCTATTTAGACGAGAAACAGTCAGAAAAAGTGTTGGAAAACATGATATGGCCACCCCAAAGTCCCGATCTTAACCCCATAGAGCTTTTGTGGGAAGAACTTGACCGAAACGTTCGGGAACAATGTCCTTCTTCACAGCAGACCATATGGAATGCCTTAGAAGACAGCTGGAAGAATATCTCGCAAGAGACAATAAATAAGTTAATTGCTCGCATGCCAAGATTGGTAAAACAAAAATAAAATGCAAAGGAGGATATTTTGATGAAAAGTCTGTGTAAACTCTCTTGTTTGTATTTTCTTTAGTAATTTAGTATTATCTTATGTATTCGTAATTTTTTAATTTTAAATATTGTTTATAACATGGAAATCAAAACTGTATTTCATAATGATTTAAATATGTTGACTTTTATTTGTTTTCTTAATTTTTTTATAGTGGTCTCAAACTTTTGACCGGTAGTGTATATATATATGTATATATATATACATATATAGATAAGATAGTTAGTATATTTATGTTTGTTTACTTTTTTACCTAAAATAAGTTAGTAATTGACAAAAATCACACCAGATGATGTTGTGATAAAGTCTAAGATGTTCAACGCACTAACTTATAAGCCTATTTTATGGAGATATTCCAATGAATTGATTTTGTTTTTCATTTAAAGAACTACGCAAAACTATCCCTGAAAGTATAATATGGGATAGATCTGCAACTGCCCACACTTTCTGACAGTCGTCAATCGAGTAGCAGGATCGAAATCAAACGTTAAAATTCACGGTAACAAAAAAGGTTCTTTGTATGCTTCGAGTTTTGCATTTTGTTTAATTTTATTTGGGTTTTTCTAAAGTATGGCTCGCCTTACATCATAATCTAATATTTTGGAGAAAGCGCATCGTATATACATTCGAGAAAGGACAAACTTTCATAGAAAGCGTCGATATAACTCTCGGGTATTTGCAACGGATAGTGAAGAATTCCAGAGGAATATATTCCGCGACGTAGCGGAGTTAAGTTCCGAAATAATGCGTCGTTATACTAAATAATAGTTTAATAAATAATTAATTTATCTGAAAAACACATAAAAAACATACACACCAACGCGTTTTTTAAATTTGACAACAAATATGTTGTCAAAATAATATGATAGTTTCGTGATCACAGATTAGTTAATAGTAGTTGTGACGATACAGATTAATTAAAGTGATTTTAATTACTTTTGTCAAACGAAAACACAATATATTATTAATTACAAAGCTATTAAATTTAGCATTTTTTAAATATTTATATGTGAAATATGCATGTGCTTCTCGCACTTGACTGTGACGTCACTAATCGGATACACTTAACGACGCTGATAACGTTCGATCGTAAGTCGATCTTGATATTCTATTCGATTTGGTTCGGGAGTACGAACTTTAGATCGAGTTCGAATCAGATTCGAGTTCGAATCAGGAACAACAACGAAACCAAAACGTTTTCGAGAGTACTGTCCCTGTTAACTGTTAAATGTCTACCAAAAATGAGTATCAGTGGTTTTGGATGCGACTATTATTTGTAAACGTAAGGAGTAGGTCTCTTGATGGTAATCAAGAAAGGGTTGATAAGGCTTGATGATAAGAAAGTAATTGATAAAATTTATTTATGAATATCATCATATCGATGGTTCCCTGACTATTTGTAATAACAGACATTTTATAACTGTACAGCAGAGCGATTTAAAGTGTCAAATTTCGGAAAAAAATTCATATAAAAATATTTTTACAAAAAAGTGTCTAAGCTGTCTTTTTCCTTAACAAGAATCGTGTAACTTAATCTAGTTTTTGTATTTTTTATGTAATAATTACCGGAAAAAAATTTATTGTATTTAATCTAAAATTATATGCTTTTTCCTGCAGAAATCTGCCGACGATTTTTGGAATTGGTTTTCTCGCAAACTATATACGAAAACCTTATTGTGTATTATGATTTTTTAATATCATTCCTTGTAGTTAGTAACGTAAATTCTGAAATATCTCCATCACTGGGTCCCATACTCATATAATATACAAGCGGGCCGTCCCGACTTAGGTCGGGTTTAACAATTTATTATTATACAATACATTTGATATATAATGTGCCTATCAAATGGTAAAATAATTTTTCAAATAGGTGCCGCGGTCCTGGAGATTACTTTCCGCATATACACAATTTATAATACTCGTATTAGTATAGATGTATTACTTATCAATATTTTCTTTCCTGTAGATTTTTAGAAACTAATATATGTAACAGACAGACACACAAGTACATGAATATTTTTATAAGTGTTCCGATTATTTGTCCGTTGACTTTAAAAATGATCTCTTCTTGACTGAGTAGTTGCGGAGACATGAAGTCTACTCTGCTTATCTATGCTAATGTAAACTGTTGTAATGTATCCTTGTGAATGATAAATCTAAATTTACTTTCAAATCTAAAACTTTGAATGGCCATCATTACAGTATGTTAAGGTAGGCGCGATTTAAATTTGATAAATTTAAGCGGTTATGTTATCAACAACCATAATAACGTGCCATCAGGAAATACGCACCACCTGTTGACATTTAGCTGTCTATTACATAAAATAAAAAATTGTGAAAAATTTCTTACTTGCCTACCTAAATAACGCTGGGAAAATTCACAATGGAGTTCCGTTAACGTTAAGTATGTTAATTAGACAGTGTACTTATACAGCTGCTTGCAATTTTATTAAAGACTTTTGCATTTTGTGTAGCTAAAACAACGTCGAATTTTTTGATATTTCAAAATGAAAAATTAAGGTAGTAATTTTTTCTTTTTGCGATATAATTGCTGGTTCACGACTGTAACATATAAAGTTCTAAACACATCAAAAGGCGATGATAAATCAATAATCAAATTAAGTCGTTCATTATCTATGACCCACAATGATGATAGATTACCGGTTTAAGAATAAATAGAAGAAAAGAAAAATGGCCCCAACTGTCACATGATACATGTGTCGTTACATCACTTCTATTTAAACTAAAATTTATCTTTTTATGTGCCACACATTTTAGTTATTGTTTTTTGATTAACAAACGTAGTAAAATTGCTAATTCATCGATTCCTGAACCATACCAACTTCTTCTGTTCATAGTGCCGCGTACGGAACACCGGGAGAGGCTACGGTCCCAGATCCCTGGTGTTGTTGATCGCTGAGTTTTATACCACGCGGTTTACTCATCAATAGTTCTCGGAAACCTCCTTCCAGAATGAACCGTACAACTCCGCCGTAGTATTTCCGCAAGAAAAACCCATACAGTTGTGAAACTCGTATCCAACTTCGAAACATAAAAATATCCCATTCCGCCAACTGAGCACCGTTTTCAACAAGCGATAGATACAACTGTTTCGTCTAGCTCGAACGCCTTCTTGAAGATATTATGTAAAGGCATTCAACTTATTGTTTCACTTCTGGCGTAGCATCCCGCTGAAAGTTACAAGCTAAGTTGCTCAGTACTTTGCAATATTTACAGCACATCGGGTTATGTTTACGTAATATTGTGCAAGAGATCCCAAGCTTAAACGGATGTGTTTTGAAATGTTATTCTTACATTTGTCGGATGTGGCTTTGCAAAAACTTATAGCTAAATTTCTTCTACGAAATATGACATTTTTCTTTGTTTATATTATTGGTATTTCTCGATATAAGTCCCAGAATTATTTAGTTGGTAATTTCTTCGAACACTTCATATTTTGGTCAGTGTCGTCGTCGTAAAGGAACACATGTTAAGACATGTTGTACGTACTAACAATTACACTTAGTAAAATTATAATTAATACGGTTATTTGTAGCCAGAAAACGTTGAAATGAGTCACTTGATGCTAAGTGGACACCACTGTTAATGGATCCATGTGATTTTGGCTGTATGACGCTTTTTGAACAAGGATTTGATGAACCTGCTCGCTAACTGATTTTTCACTTAAACTCATTTTAGATACTAATTGTAAGAAGTGATCTAAGTAAAGATCAAACTATTTGTAAACGTGACAAGTATAAAATATACATATATAGGTATATATTGATAAAATTTAATAAAGTTATAAAATCACAAATCTATGTACGTTTCTTAGGACTTTTAACAGTGATGTAAATTTTTAATTAACCTGATAAAATGTTAAATTTGTATAAGACCATCAAGATAGCTTTTCTACTAAAGGGATTTCCAATTACCGAAACGATACTTATTTTGTTAAAACATGAATTTATAAATACTTCGTTAAAACTTCACAATCGTTTTTGGAAACGTTAAAAGAATTTAGGTATAAATTTCTGATCTTCATTAATACGGAAAGTGACTTATAAATATCTTCTTTGAAATTAGCCATTTGAAATTTGCGTTGACGCGGCCTCTTTGTAAGAAAATGTCAAGTTACTAACTTTTTCTTACAATTACACTTTATAGCCTGACTTCGTATTAAATTACACGACGCCACACAATTCATGCGCCAACATTTGAGATAAATAAAATTATCGTATTATTTCCTTCTATTTCCTTTATAATCATTCGAGCCGTTGCGCCGAGTTTCACATCTAGACGATTACTTATTCAGTCGTTCAAACGCATAAATACCTTTGAATATCTCCAATATTTAAAGTGTAGTAATGTATGATACATTAACGTAATCTTGATAACTATTTGAGCCATAGCTTTTAAGGTTAAACATAAATACGATATTACAAAAAATTAAATGAACTCGTTCGTTTATAGATGAATACCAGATAGCTCGTTAGACTGCGGCCTAATGTACCTACAGCTGTGCGTTCAATTATAGCAATTACAAATATTTATAATATAAGGCACCGTATGTGAAATATGGTAATTTAAGTATGGCAACATAAAATCCAGAGCCGTAAATCAATTCCTTTTATCATTCAACTAAAGGTCCGCTCGGACTTCGTTTGGGTCGAAAAGTTATGCTAATTTATACATATATATATATACATAATATATAGACTTTGCCCATCCATAATATTGTATCTTACAAGTGGTTAAAGAAATTTCAAATAGATATCGTGATTTCGGAGACCTTCCTCTTGTATACAAACTCACAAATTCTCAGATTCTTTTTATAATAAAAGTTTAGTTTAGTTTTTTTTTAGTTTTTTTTCTTTTTTAGTTTTTTTTTCAGTTTGTTTTTATTCTTTTTAATAATACGTGTAATATGTAATAATTAATCATTACCACCCTGACTGTCCCATCGCCGGGTGCGGGGTTGCCTTTCACAGGAAAGAGGTTAAGGCTACAGGCCGTCATGCTGGCCAAGTCAGGATTAGAAGATTCGTGAGATGTGAGAATATCATCGAGAACTCTAACTTATTAGGACCACTACTATTTTTAATATACGTCAATGATCTTCCTTATTTCACAAGCGACTTGTGTAAAACTGTATTGTTTGCTGATGACATCTCCTTACTTTTTGAAGTAGATAGGAAAAAACAATGTTTTGACGTTGTAAAAATAATGCTCGTTCGCAAGTGTTACACTGGTTTACATGTATTATAACCTTGTGTTAAACGCTAAGAAAACAAAATGTATTAAATTCACTTTACCAAATGTTAGACAAGTGTCATCTCATATTGTTTTAAATACGGAAGTGCTTGAACTAGTGAATTCTACCACATTACTTGGAATCAATATAGACTCACGACTGCAATGGAGTCCTTATATTAAAATCTTGTCAGGGAAATTTAGCTCTGCTGCCTACGCAGTTTTAGAAAGTGAGGCTCCTAACGGACGCAGAAACAGCAAGATTAGTTTATTTTAGCTACTTTCACAGTGTGATGTCTTATGGTCTGTTGTTGTGGGGCTCAGCTGCAGATATTAAGTCGATTTTTATATTACAGAAAAGAGCAGTACGCGCCATTTACAACCTCAGGCCTAGGGATTCCCTTAGCGATCTCTTTAAATAAATTGATATATTAACTGTAGCATCACAATATATGTTAGATAATATTATGTACGTTAAAAAATACTCTGATAGTTTTTTTAGGAAGAGTAATATTCACAGTATTACTAGGAGTAAGGCTAAACTGATTGTTCCAAATTTCAGGCTAAGCAAAACTGGTGGCACTTTCATGGGTAGATGTCTAAATATTTATAATAAAATTCCATTAAAATTGACAGAAATGCCATATTGTGAATTTAAAACTCACGTCAAAGGCGTTCTTATGCGGATAGGTTATTATAAACTTGATGATTACTTTCATGATAAGACTGCTTGGACATGAGTTTAATATTAAGCCAGTTTAAGTGCGTTCTGTAACTGTGACTAAGAAAAAAAACTCCTCGGGAGTTTCTTGCCGCTTCTTCTTCCGAGACCACTCACGGTAGGGATTTGTTGAAGCTATGGCGTAGTTTGACGTTCGAAAAGTGTTTGTAAAAACCAACTTCGAATAAAATATTATTTCATGTCATTTCATTTCATTCTATTCATGATGTTTTCCTTTTTAATACGCACAATTGTAAAATTAGAGGTGCGCACCGGATTCGAACTCGAGTCTCCCGTGCCGCAGATCGACTTGTTATTCATTGTTTACTGTCATTGCTTTATGTAATCAAAATAATTCAATCTCTTTGCGTATCATTGATATTTAATTAGATTCCTGTAGAATTTCCATGCAAGTAGACAAACATTCATTAACTTTGAGTATGATATTATATTTACCGTTTTAAACAGTTAACTTTATTCTTGTTGGTAGTACGAGTACATATATACAAGTAATATTTTCCGAAACGATTCTTACCCAGTATAAGGCGTGCTGGGAATTCTCGGGGTATAGTGTTTGTTTCTCATTTTTATTTTAAACTTTTATAAAACTGTTCTCTAACAATCTAGATACCGTGTGTATTTTCCCGGGAGATCTTTTATGATTAAAAAAAAACCCGAATTTTCTTTCCACCACTGCTTCTTACAAGGTCGTCAGGTCGTTTAGGGTTAGGGAAACCACATTGTTTATGTAGAGTTTGGTTGGAAACAAATAATAATAATCAGTCTCAGACCAGATCAACAAGGGACTAATGGCGCATTACTGGCCAAGTAATAAGGAAAATCGGAAGGAGGGTAGTATTTAGCTTGGGTGGTACAGACCAACTATCATAGATGATTTTTTTATGCGAAAAAATGAAATGTTATGTTAAAAAAATTATGTATAATTGTTATAGTCCCTAACAATCACCAAGAAAAAGGACATGACTTCATTGATCAATCTGTTAACAGGATGCTGTACGGTCAGGTCAGGGAAGGCTGACTTGGACTCACATGTATAAATCACCATAAACCTTAAAACGATATTATTTTAGTGTATGACAAGATTTCCATTCTGTATATAAACTGCAGGTACTTATCTACTGTATTTTAAAGTCAAAACCAAACTCCCCCATTCTTACGATAACGAATCTACACTGAATAATAATAATGGTAATAATTTTGCTTGTATATTCTTTGCATTTTATATGTACCGACTTCTAAGCGGCACAATAATGAATTGAATGATACCCATTACAGCTATTAATGTTTTTGTTCGTGATGGTATACATAAGTTTATAATCATACTGTTGTTGACGGTACCAACGCGCTTTCGTCGTGAACGACTCTTAAAAAAACACACAGGATTATCGCGAAACTAGGCAGGTAGGCTACTGTCTAGTCTACTGTCTACCTGCCTAAGGTACTAACCTACCTTTGCCTAATGACCTGACGGATAGTTCCTAATCCAATATTGTTAACTACTGTTTTTACAAATGTGATTGTGATAATTGTAAGTATATTAAGTTGTGATTATTACTAACTACAAAAGGATTTGAAAAGCTCGAATATCGTCGCTTGCCAGGTGTTTTTGATAACATTGAAACAATACATTGCGTTGGCCTCGTATTATTGGTACACCTGATGCCTATATTACGTATTCGAAGCGAGGATCACATTTTTTTTATTTGCAATTCTTCGCATGATTACGGGAGGGAGTGTAGATGCAAAGAACCCGTTCAAGAAAAATATTGTTCAATAAATGTTACTGTCAGAATTTTGCGCTTGGGCAATGAATAAATTTATTTTTCGGTCGTTTTCTGGTCCCCTCAAACGACACTATGCGTCGGATAGCTGCACAGGGTTTTTGGTGAGTTAAAACCCAGTAGACAACTTTCTCCTGTAGATCTGACGGTTAAATTTTTTATGTAAATAGCCGACAAACACCACAGCACCACCTGATGGAAGAAGTGGTGAAGTGGCCACCGCACCACGGACGTCCTTAACACCAACGACATTACCGACACTTTATCACCGACACTTTATCAGGGTGAAATCGGGAGATTCGCTTATTACCGACTCACCGGAGTCACCGGAGTAGTTAGCCAGCCAGTTCTTTAATGAGTAGCCATTTAAGCACTTCAATTACATGCTCATTCAAACCACCATACGATGGATTTGTTAGTGTGGATTGATATATTAATTTAACGATATATTATTATGCACAGATATCCAGTTAACAAACACTAGTGTAATAAAAATTCATTTTGAACCTGCAAGTACACTTAACCACGGCGTACGTTACACTCAGACGCTGTCATCCTGTATTTAATTGTGTTGACTTTTACAGTTAATTTTCCATTGTCTGCGTTAGGGGGTAAAATGAAGAACTTGCGTCCTCGTCGACGTAAGTTGAAGTTTTGACTTTTAAATGTGCAATGATCGCTTGTAACCTACCTACACAAGTAGACAGGTACGGACTTAAACAAATTTAAATTTTCTGTTAAGTACTTTCGACGAACTTGGTGCGACATACATACCAACGAATCGACAGATACGTAAGTGACCCTGTGAGGATTGCACTTTTAATGATCTTTTAACTTAAAAATACTTTGAAGATTATAATAGACTAGCAAGTATTTTCAATATACTTTTTAACTCATTTGATGATTAAAATATCATGCAAAAACAACTAAATAAATTAGTAACACCGTTGTTACGTATTAAAGTGATATAGATCGCATACCGATGTTATTCTTGCATTACATTTCAGTTGGATAGAGCGGTTTTACATACAGTGCGCTCCGCGGCATCATTCTTCTTATTTTTGCTACAATAGTAAATCTTTCCTTATAGATATCTAATAATTCTTTTTCAAATCTTTGAAATATTCGTAGTATGCACTGGATTTTTGTTCTACAAAAACTGTTATGAAATATCAAAACTAGGAAATAAGTAAGGAATAGATAGCGCTCATATAAATAGCAGCACGTAGTTCTCCCAGTGTAAGTTACTTGTCAAAACGTAACTTAATAGTGACGTGTAACTTTACGTAGTAGTTAAACTAGACGGCGTCAAAGTTTCGCAGATCCAAGACATGTTCTCAGATGCGTTCTCAAAAATTTGCGCTACGTTAACAAGATGCTGATAGCAAAGTGTTTGTTATACCTACAGCAGGGGTAATTCAGACAAGCATACAATACTAATGGTTCATACGATACAGAGTTCGAATCCAGTACGCATTTCCAGTTTTTAAGTTACGTGCGTATTAGTTAATTGACCTTGTGCGCCAAAACGATTATAATAAATAAATAAATAAACGTTTACACACTCACACCCCCTCACTAGGATTCCCTGTGTTGCGGGTGGCATGGACATACACAATTATCACATCACAAACACCCATGACTAGAGAACAAACATTTATCTCTTACATAAATATCTGCCCCGGCCGGGAATCGAACCCGGGACCCCACGCTCCGCAGACAGGGTCACTACCAACTGGGCTACGGGGTCGTCAAATAGTCAATATAGTTATCAACATCTCTTACATCCGTTAAAATATCTCAAAAACTGGGTCTTTGGAAGATTGATAAAAAAAGAGAGGGTTCAGTAAACAAGCCGTGTTAGGTTTAGTTAATGTTGGATACGAATGACTGCACCATAGAGTGTACCAAAACTACTGAAAGAGATATTTATGGTTTAATGATTGTAGTACACTTACTTATTAACGGTTCAAATCATTGACATTGCGTTAGGTTGGAGTTCACAAAGTTTTTTTTTACATAAAATAAATGCTGGCGGAATACCTGCGCAGTGTGCGATTAGCGGCCACATTGGCGGTAGAGGTGAGGCGTAGCGGGGAAATAAATAGTCTATGTCGACGTGCTATTGGTCCGTCAGATTCTATTCTACAATCGCGTCAAAAAATTGTTTCATGTTTTTACATAGAAAAAAATAAACAAAGAAATGATTTATGATGTTTATTATTTTATGAAGAAAAAAGATATTTTGTAAGTATACAATTCAACGAAATAATGCTGAATCCCTAGCTATACACCTTGATCAAACGGTATAAGGACCTAAACGGTATTTGTTTTTAGTTTAAATTATAACTAGCTCAGCTATAGGGCGACATGAATAGGGACTTTATTTAATATACGTAGGGAAAAAACAACCTCATAATTTAGCGAACCATTATACCCATGCGCAGAAGCATCCCCTCCACTGTTGCCCATTATTTCTTCCTACATTGGATTTAAAAGTGTTAAGTAAGAAATTAACCTTACAAATCTGGTTTGTATTCACTCAATAACTATATAATAGGATTTTTTTGGTGCAGTATAATGCTAAAATACTGAGTATCGCACTGCATTTCTAATATGTTTTTACCTTTTTTCTTTACTTATATGAGTCAATAATCTACTACCATCTCATTTGATGATAAGTGTTAGTTAATCTATTTACTCTTGACTTGAAGTTATCTACACTGAAGTTGGATGGAAATTTAATAACATACTATCTGTCGTACGATACGTATTTTATATTTTGGTTAAGCATATGTGTTTCTGGTATATCGAATCAATGTATAAGAACTTTTCTGTAATAAATTCGGTTAAGACTGTTATGACCAAATTCACTTACAGTAACGAGCACTTCAAGAGTACTCTTTATCGTGTGTTGGTATACTCCGACACATAATCCGATACGTTGCTAATGGTCTTAATTTTGTTGTAGTTTTAAGTAGCTTAATGAATCTACACAATCATTATAGATGATACTTGGGGCGCGTCCGACTAAGTTCGGGTTGGACTATTAATTTTGTAAACATGATTATTAAAATTTTCATATTTTTTGCCTTGATTAGACATAATTGGGTTTACTGATGTTTTATATAGCCTATCATCTGTGCAATAACGTGTTCCCACTATACGGATTTTCATTATGATCGATCAAGTCGTTTTTGAGTTATAACAGAACATAGAGAGAAGCTCAACATATTTATATATGTAGTAGCATAGATATAACGAATAAATATTGTTGATAATATTGAGACGCTGTCTAACAATTTGTGTAAAACTAGATCTGAACCAATAAGCGATGGGCACTTCGACCAATAAGCGTCGAGTTTTTCCCACCAAACAAAACTGAGGATGAACCTGTCAAGACGCGTTAACTCATTATTACAATAATAGGCGTCAAGTCAAAGTCAGACGTCGTGGCTACTCTCTAATTATTTGTACTAGTTTTCGCCTAGTGGTGTATAAATTAGACTATAATCATTTAATAACGTTCTGTTTCCAATTTCTGTTTATTGATAACACGAAAGCTCGACAGCATCTATCAAAAAAAGTAGAAATATTATAATTGGGTGACAAACTGGATGAAAAAGGTACTGAACTGTTTTGTCTTTGCCTATTTAAATGTAGATAATTTATATGTTTTTTTTATATATATTTTAATTGATAATAAGCTTGTTAACAGCTACCAAAGAAACATTGACAAACCGAGGAGAGAATACAATAGTTTTTCTTGATGTAATAATGTTAAAGATTGTGTAGTGATTCGTTTAGTGTGCTACCAAAGAAGTATTAAGTTCTGAAAAAATTGTAATCCATCTTGTTTGGTTATTCCACTTACAGACGTTAGTTAACAAAATTGTTTACTAGCATTATCGTTTGTTTGCAGTTACAAAGTTATAACATCACGGAAATAAAACATATTCAATGTAATGTAAACTCGTATTATTTATTTTGTTCCTTTACATAGAACCAATTATATTGATTATAGAAACAGCGACGTTGTAGCGGGGTTGAGACTTTTGACGGGTGACATTTCACAAATATTAATTGCAATTCAGTCTGTCAACCTTTCCTCTCGTTGTTTATTTTTTATATAGTCGGAAGAATGTCTCTTTAATACGATTATTCATACTAATTATTTGTCCTTTGTGTTTTTATATTGTCTAAAATTGGTATGCAATAAAAAGTATTTTTATTTAATCTTATACTGTTTGATTATTTCTTCTATGTGACATGACCTAAATATATAGTTGGCCATTTAAGAGGATGGGTTTAGCCTTTTGATATATAATATATGTATATCCATAGTATACTGAGGTTATATTTAATTACAACACATTTTTTTATATGACAATTACATATTTGATGTTATGATACTGTTGGAGGTAAACTAAATATGTTATCTGACGAATGTGTGAAAAGAAGAAAATAGAATTATGAGTTTGAAATAAACGTAAAAATAAACATAATGTAGGAGCAGCCACATTTTCTTACAGATACAACGCCACCTTCTGAGATCTCCTAGGAAGTAAATTTTTTCTACTCACAGTGCTTTTATTCGTTGTCCTAACTCTACTGTTATTTCTAAGTGACAACAATGCGACAACCAATGCCATCAGTGCCAATTATTAAAAACATAGTAGGCATGAAAGTGTCGTTATAAAAAAAAATAGTGAAAGCTACCCTTTAAACTCCCACACTTTGTAGTTCGTTGTACTCTAATATTTTACTTTGAAAGTTGTTAGTCTTTGGAATTCTCTTCTTCTCCAAATACGTTGACGCTGAAACGTTATATGCTTTAAAATAAACACTTAAGAAATATTTTCTTAGTCTGTAACATATAACTATTTTCATTATTTTCTCACTATTTTGTAATGATTGAAGTCCATATATATAATATCTTATTTTGTACGTATAATTTTGCATTTGTATTTTCTTCGTACAGATAAAGGTTTACACCCTACCCTAGTTTTCTTTTAGATATGATTTTCCTTCTTCTTAATGGGTTGTCCGGAAGAAATCGCTTGTAAGCGATTAAACCGCCCATTGTATTGTGCTTACCGACAAAAACTGTATAATATGTATATATATTTTTTCTGGCATGGTACGTATTCAGTAAAGAATTACAATTTATTAAAATCGTATTAGTCTACCCAGTGCATGCGTACTAGAAAAAAAAGAAAAAAGAAAAATAAAGAAATGTACTCGACAAATTGAGCGTTTTAAGCTACGAACTTAATACGTAAATCTAAGTAGACATAAGCATAAGTTACAATATAAAGTTACCGCAAGGGCTTCGACGCGACGCTTACATCGGTTTTAAGTCAACCACCACGATAGTACCTCGATGGACCTTATCAATACTTAACAAAATATAGAGTACGTATGTTTTGCCACCTACATCATAATTTGTTTTCCGGTTATTTATGGACAGGTCTAATTTTACCAATAGGTTGCACTTCATCCATTTACCGGTTATTCATATAATAAGACAACTGTCCAGTGGCCGGTTTGTTAAAGACTAACATTAAAAGCTGATCGGTAATAAGTAACATTATATTACGATTATTTATTGTGTAACAAAAGTATTTGCGACGTCTACTTAGTTATCTCATGCATTCTATTTAAATAGTTAATTTAAAATATTTCACTATTTTACGACTATTCAAAAGCTAACAGACGGGTAAGGATAATGGAAAAATATAGTAGTAAAATTCGGTATTGAATTCAGCGTAACATTTATTTGTCGTGTTATCCTGCTTTTACGTTCTGTGTTTATCGAAGTAGATGGCATTAAGTACCGGTAGCTCGACTTACTGTGCTGTCAGCGTTTGGACTAGAGATAGTACACGTAGCACGATCGTTCAAAGGCTCCTCCTTGCCTTATATAAGGCATTGTTGTGATACTATCTACGCATTTTAATATCATGGCATTACAAATTGTAGTGGAGGGATCATGGCAGTACAAATTGGACTGTAGTGGAGTACTGAAATATGAAATCTTTGGTCTATAACATATTTTCAATATAAACGTAACATTTTTGGACATTTTATTATTTCATAAATTTATTGAAATTGTATCGGGTACTCTCGATTTTTGTCTTTTATATCGATATTTCGAAACAGTCTCGCTGTGATCATGCTCCATATAGTTCAGTTAAAATATCGATGTAAAATACAAAAATCGTGAGTACCCGTTACAGTCAACACTTGTAATGTTACAATACGGTACACGATAAAGTTTAAAATCTAATCTTTAAACATTTACATAGTATGTATAATGCCAGTAATGACGGTGATGTAGATATTTCAACGAAGTTTTACACAGCAATCTTCAATTCGTCGGTAAAATTAAAACCTCTTCAAAGTCGGTTAGCGTATTCATGTGTTACAGTTAATATAGTTTCAATAAATACGTTTCTCGTGTTGAAATTCATAAAGATGCTGATTATTTTTACAGGAAAATATCCCGTGGCATGCTCAAAAATACTGTACTGATGTGTTTAGATCGCCAACCTGAAATGCAAATTTTCTATAATTTTGTCTTAATTTGGGTGTGTTTTTTAAATTGTCATTAATTTTGTTGTAATAAGCGGCGTAGGGTTTTGAATGTTCGACACTCTAGTTCAAATTCTGCAGGTGCCTCTGATTTTACAAATTATTATTCGATATTCAATGGATGTGGTGAGGAAAAACATTATTTTAAAGATTATGATAATTTAAACCTATGAATACAAGTAAAGATAAAACTTTTTACAAGAGTACACAAGGGTTTTTTGGCACACCTAGGACTCCTGACACCAAGCCTTATTATTTGTCAATACTCATACCCTTACTTATTGACTTATGACTTACCCTGATTATGCTCGCTTTAGGAGCGCAGTACTTGTTGGTGATGGTACATAATATATACGAATATATTATGTTGGTACATACTTGTATTTATCACAGGTGCATATTTCCTTTGTGGAGGGAGGGGGGGTAATACCCATGTGTAAAAGTATATACCATCATACATTGTGCTCGGAAATTGTTGTAAAGTAAATGAACACTAATTTAATTATAATGAATTCTCGCAGAGAAACGCTTAATACTAATAAATAAATTTGTTAACAGGCGTATTACTGAAATAATTATTGAAAAATGAATAACTTCAGCGATATAGATTTAACTTTACATATTTTAAAAACCGGTTCAACTCTTAAGGTTGTAAAAAAAATTCATAGCACGAATAAACAATTTGTTTTCGTTCATGATTTGTAGAACGTTTTAAATTATATCAGGTAAGGAATACTAAATCTCTTAAACCTTTTTCACCCTAATGTAGATCCTTAAGAGATGAAATTCCAAAAGTCCGTGTTTTTTTCTGGCCTGCTTAAGCTGATCATTTATATGTAAATTGTACTCTATGTCGAAGGTTTTTATCCCTCCTAAAACCTTCGATGTAGTTCAACGCCAGGTATGTAAATAAAAATACTTAATAATAAGGTTTTATTTACTTAGTTAAATTTACATAATCAAAGGGAGGGAATTAAAATTTTTGGGTACGGAAGCTTTGAATAGAAAAAAAGCTCAAATAAACTGCGTTGAAAATTGCCCAAATTAACGAGGCAATCTGTTTACTACTTGAAAATTTAACTTCTCAAGCGTAAACATACAAACGTAGTGTTCACCATAACCACCCTCCCAAACTAGGATTACGTCGTAACACGGATAAGAATACCACATTTTGAAATTATTTGGGACATCTATACTAATAATAAATGTTAAGTTAGGCCAAATTTTTATCCTTTTATTTTTAAGCTTGGATATCGGTACTGAGGCCAATTTTAATTTGTTTTACTGATTTATTTATTGGTTTTCCTAAAACAGAACACTATATTACAGTAAAAAACAATTACAAAATAAAATAATAAGGTCATATATCCAATATTACAGGTAAACACGGTATTTATAATGTCGTCGACATTATCTGAAAAAAAAAAATTAAAATAATGTCATTACAAATCAAAAGTGAGTTCATTATACTATTGTAAGTATTGCTTAATACTTATAACTCATCATAACGACGAATAATTAATTAACACTGAATAGGTATTATCTCATACTATTATCAATACATTAAATTATTACAGAATTTAATTACCATGTAATATAAATAGATTATACTTATACTCGTATTAGAATATATTATCTAAATTTTCTTAAAACTTTTAATTTTTCATATATTCAATATTCTAATAGTGTAAATATAAAATAATAATCATAATATTATATATTTATTTTCATATTATGGAATTTTAATCTGTCCGCCATTATATAACGTGGAAAACTTTACTTATAAGGGGTGTGCTTTATCTCAGGAAGTGAATCTCTTCCCGCGGGAAAAGACAAAAAAGATCTCTGAAGAAATTTTGAAATAATATTTTAGGTGCTTTTAAGAACTATTGCAAAGAAAATTTTATTTCATTGTATTGCAAAAAACAACCAGACGTGGATAACATAGGGTAACCTTTATACCTAAAAGCCTAAAAATTAATTTGCCGATAATATTTGTAATGTCCGAAAAAAATCAAAAAAGTGATCAAGAGAGTGAAGTGATCTGTTAGAAATTATTTTCACATATTCCATAATTCACTAAATATTAAAAGGAGAGTTGGTTAAGTCTTTTCGATAATCTAGCAATTGCGTATCAATCTGAAATAAATGGACCTAATGTTTAATGTTTTTCGTTTTTTATATGGTATAAGTAAATAAATAATTATTTATGAGAACTTTGCCTCGTTTATAAACGCAAAGTAAATAATTAAAATAATATTTTCACACTGAAGTGTTTTTCGATGAATAATTTTTATTTTTAGACGCTGCTCATATATAAAAAAAAATATTTTTAAACACTACTATTAAATAATTTAAATTAAAATTTCATAGAAAAAACTATTTTCGTCATATATTATAAATGGTAACTAATAACATAGAACTCATTTGATAGACTTAAAAGAAACACAATTAAGGTAACTAGAAAGGTGAGTTTAAAAGATGATAGAAGATAATGGTCACCCTTGACGGCTGTTACGAAGGAAAAGTGCAAGCAGTGAAAACATTAATCAAAGAAAAAAATTAGCTTTGAATTACTCGTAGACATGAATTGATTCAGCATATATTCGTAATACAGATTAACTTTAAATGTGGATAATAATTTAGCGTAATGTGCTGCATATCCTTTCTTTTTGTAAACAATTCATTTCCCGGCCCTCATCCCAATTGCTTGGGGTCGGCACAGTTTGTCCTTTCCTTCCATACATCTCTATTTTCCGTCATCTCAGTGCACAGATCTTTCTGTAAACAATATGGTATATAATTGTTAAATCTCTGTTAATAAACTTAACACATAATGAGACTGAAAACACACACGTACACACAGAACTTATGTATTTCTGACTTTTTTGTGCAACGTTAACGTGTTGTCACTATAAAAAAAAACTAACAAAAATATGTCCTGTTGTAAACTAAACTCATGAGGAACCTCGGTTAGGAATACTTACGTCATAATACCAAGCCGTGCTTTGACCCTAATAAAGAGCCACCGTTTAAGTACCCTCACTATGACGAAGTTCTCTTCTGAGTTCTCTTATGTCGACCCCAGGCATTCATTTGAAAATTTATTATTTAATTCAATAATTCAACTGTTTCTGTGTTGCTTTACAATTTATATAAAATTTATGTTAAAGTTATATGCCACGAACCGTGAGCAATCAATTAATAGCATTTTTTAATTGTTTTTCACTTTACATATTATGGAGTTATCGTTGCTTTATTTTCTTCTATCACAGTCGGGGAGTGGTATGAATAATCAAATTTATAATTTCCAGAAAATATTCTAAACCAATTTAGTAACGCACTTGTTTTTCTTGAATCTCCCTCTACTCTACTTTCAGTTAATGTAAGTTGTAAGACAGGAGGGTGAAATGAATTTACTCAGTTCGAGTCTATTAATTTACTTAAAATTATACGTATTTATCTTAAAAATTACGGTTCTATGTAATTAATTTTCACTTGTACTGACCTAACCGAATCATGCTGAATTCTTGTCCGACGATTATTTGTCACCTTTTACTTGCATATTTTTCTGACATGAGAACTTTAGTACATATGTATATTACAAGTATATGAGAAACACAGGTGAGTTAACCTATATGTTTGACTTCTGTATAGTTATGTTAATTTTGTTTATCTCTTTCTTGGTTCCAAAATAAATAGTTTTACCATATACCTCAGAAGTTTCTGTAATATGGTGTGTGTCTTTATTCATTCCGCTACCATAGTGAAACATAGCATAGCTGTGGCCTTTATCCCAATCATCTTAAGAAAAGACTTAAACCGAGGGATTGTTGTAGAATATAATAAGTATTCCAGTGTACGACTTTTTTTACCTTTATACACTCACAGCCCACACTAGAATTCCCTATGTTGCGGGTGGCATGGACACAAATGAGAGCTCAGAAAAAGCGCTGACTCGAAAACAAACATTTATCCATTACTTAAACGCCTGCCCGACGGGAATCGTACCCGGGACCCCTCGATCGCAAGGTCACTAACAATTGGTCTACGGACTCATCCAGCTGGTAGCGATCTTAATCAAATTGGTAAGAAATTTGATTACATACAAGATTTAACAATTACTGTTTAATGATAAAGACCACAAAAGACCACAAAAACATTCCGCTCAATTTCGCTTTTACTAGTTAGTTTACGACCTTACGTACTACGTACGATTCACACACACAAAAACACATGTTCGCCTAGTTACTTTTCTGATAATGTTGGGCTAACATATTAGAAGTGAACATGTTGTTATTATTCACCAATTTACTTACATTTTCGCTCTACCCGCGACTCGTAAAGTAATATTATCCAGCGCTGGGCGGCGGCAATAGTGGCTCTTTTACGGGCCGCGAGCGAGCGTCACATGGGAAATTATTTGACGTGGCGTTTAATGGATTTCAGCCTTCATAACATGCTACCTACAGGCAAATAAAATACAGGTATACAAAGTACTTAAATATCTAGGGGCATGTGAGCGGCTCAATATTTTTAGAGGTGACGGTTTCAGAGTTATGCTGATCCATAAAAGTCAAGCGGAATGTTTATCTGATAGGGTGTAGCGCTTCAATTGCTTATGTAATTACCAGCTTCGTTGGACCTTAGATATTTTTTTTATTGTTTTTAATATTTTATATACATAATGTTCTGTACTTATTAGTGTGTCTTTAAGTGGATCTGAATGGTTTAGATTCGTAATTGGACCCAGTAATAGGTGGTGCTACGATTGGGTTCTGGGATTTTTGAGTGACAGAGAATGTCTTAAGGCATTAATTCCACCAATTGCATGTAATAAATAAATTTATTTTTTCTCCAAAACGCCCGAACGACACAACTTCTGCCGGGTACGTTAGTCATACAAAAACGGAAATAATTGTTATATTTCATTAATCATTTGCTTAATGATAACAAATATCTCACTTATTATGAAATCTGCAAGACAGTTTATCAAGCCAATATTAATTAAATTAAATATAAGGAAAACACTTCTGTGAAAATATATTGCAAGAGAAACGAAGATTACTATCATAATTATTTTATTGTTACTAATAATAATAATAATAATGTAATATTTGGTATCGACATAACAAGTTCGAGTTGCCGTCAAACATATTATATTAAACTAAGAGCTGGATTATAAAGCCAGTCAACACAATTCGTATCGAGTTAGCGGTCTGTAAACTTTACAACACTAGAGCAAAGGGCTTTGACTTTCCAATTTTAAATCCCAGCCTTACCTCATTTGTTTATACCGGACCCTGCTGAAAAACGGACATGTCCATGGTGTCGCCTTTCGTTTTGATGACGTTGGTACGTTTGATGACGTTTTGATACTACTAACCAGTTTAACCTCTACAATATTCATGCAGTGTTCCTTATCTATCTGTTTCACTACTAATGTTTTCATATAATGAACCGGATCTTTTTAAGAGTAGTTTTTAATATAATATTCTGCGCTACCTCGCCATTTAGCAATGCATCAATAATTCCTTTGGTGTTGCCAGGACTGTTATCAACATACTAGCTCTTCTCTCTTTTGTCATTTTAATTTGTATGCTAACATTACTTTGTTAAAGTTAAAGTTAAATATTCAAATATAGTTCATATTCATAGCCTTATTATCATTACGTCAGCTGTGGCTAGTTTTATATTAAATTGCACATTTTTTACTTCACAATGCATTATGCAATTATAAATAGCAGTAATTGTTTCTGTCTTATTAAAGCCATTAATTTTCTCTAAGACGGTGTATTGACCTAGCGCGAAATCGTCAATTCTTTTTAGCTGTCTAAACGAGAAAAGCGGGTAATATTTTTACCGTCTGAGTGTCTGATATTTTGTTCTCTTTTGTAACATAAACTGCTGAAATTATTATGTATGTAGAAATATTGTTGAATTAATCCTATACTCATACATATGTGTCTTAAACAACGCTTCTTATAATCGAGTTAGCCACGATATAATCACATGACGTTGATACTTCTTTTGAAAACATTTTAGGCAACAATTACTTTACAGTAATCTAACCTTCCGTGCAGCAATGACGTGAAAGGTAGGATCGCGAATGACTAAGTTCATGTTGTTTCTTTAATTATATAACACTCTCTAAGGTTTCTATTTCACAACGATTGGATTTTACTTCAACGCTGATCCACTAAGGGTCAATGGTGCGATTAGCGACCAATCAAGCGCTGGTTGGATGAAACTCGCTACCGATAAAATGTGGAATGGTCACTACCGATTACCCATCGAACAGTGCTCAGCCCTATTGATCGATTATGACAATATCTGTAGACTTATGATTTTTTACTGCTTATTATGATTTACTTACGTAGATGTGTGAAATAAGGTGGCAATCTAGTGATCCCTGAGCTGTCAGGTTCATTACCAACGGATGCTTAAACCTTCTAGTGGTTCGATTGGTATCCATATTCGCGCCGCAATCCTTAAAGTGATTATATAACTTGTACATGTTCTAATATTGTGTCATCTGTTTACAGAGTATGGAGCATCAAGTCTTGAGCTACTTGAGCTACGAGTGCCTACACACGTGCCATTGGGGACCCGAGCGACGATGTCATGTCGTTGGGCGTTAGGGCCTAGTGACGTATTATACTCCGTCAAGTGGTACAAGGATGGCAAGGAGTTCTTCCGACATGTACCAAGGGATGTCGAGCCTCGCAGGAAATTTTTGCTACCTGGAGTCGATGTCGAGGTAATAAAAATTGTATGGTTTGACTTTTTTATAGTCGGCAAATAGGTGATAGTAGATCTCTGAACTCGCTCACCAATCTAACCAGGCATATTACTGACGATTTTGAGGCTAAAGAGAAAGTAAAAAATCCACTTATTACCTGGCTTCCCAAAACAGTGCGAAAGAAATACGTAAAAAGATATCACGTTTAATTTTTTAATATGGATGGAATCTAGTCAGGTAATGAACCATACCATCAATAAACAGTGTGCAAACAGTATTATGCTGGGTGATACAGAGCCTCGCAATTATAAAAGAAGAGGTCAGAAGCCATTGTTTCCTCTGTTGATCAACAAGACTGACCACGAGGATTAAAACTATTAAATTTGTTTCTAATGCCTACATAAAGCATATACGGCAAATGAGTACTCAATATTCCTGTCCAGAAGAAAGCAATGAAACCGTTGCTTAACTGGATCATACTCTTACATTCTACTATTTGCCATTAACATATACGTTACGTTACTTAAAGTTAACAGAAAAATGTACTTTTTTTTGTTTGCGAGGCGGAAACCTTCAAAAGGTACCCAGTGGGATTTTTACCGTACTAAAACCTCCCCGTTGACCTTCCTCAGCGTTATGTAGAAGTCTCCGGGATCTCCATCGGAACGCAACCGGAGTTCTCTGAGCACAGTGCCCCCATCGGGCTCTGCTCGGGAGAGACAACATGTCCTGTCCCGGACCATCCGATCTTAATGACGGTACGCGGTCCCACTTACCATCGTCCTTCCCGGGGTTAAGTAATACATTAAAATTCAGATTAGTAATAACATAATTAGTGTTGCAAAACAAATTCGATCAACTCAATTAGACTCGCATGTTATTGGGCCCTGTACCTGATGTAAATGTATCCAAGACTTTTCTCCGTTTCCTCTGAACATTTATAGATATAATTATCATACAGGTCTTCTCACGAGTTGTGGATGAGAGTGTGTATATTTTCCGTAGATTTTCAAAGATTTTGAATCAAGAATATTTATGAGTTGTATGGGGTAATTGTTAAGTGCATTTTTGACGAACTCAAAAAAAGGTGGCGGTTATATGTTCGTGTGTATTTATTTTATTTATATATGTACAGCAATAACTCCGTTGCTTATGTACTGATTTTCATGTAGTTTATTTTAATATATAAAAACTAGCTTGGAGTTGGTCCCTTTTAAATATAGAGACGATCTGATGAGGGGTTCTAAAGATTAACAGGGGAATTTCTCAATGGATAGGAATATTTCTGCCGTTTCTAAATATATTTGCTGTAACAAATATAGATATAGTTGCTGTATTTGGTAACGTATTATTACGAAAACTAGTCTATCATTGATAATCTCAAGGTCGGATGATGTGTTGGTAACAGTAACTCCTCGACAGTTCAAAATAATCTAACCGTAACATTACAAACATTTGAACCGGTGACATTACAAAACCATCATAGAAGTGTTTGAATCTTGGAGTCATCATCACATAATCCTGAACTGATAACTAAACAGTAGCAGCAACCTTTAATTATTAATTAATGAAATTAATTAATTATGAAATAAGGTTTTAAATCGCTAAGTATTGTTGCATTTCAGGTTTGGCATCGTTTTCAAGCGTTTTAGTACAGAGTGCATATACTAGTATTCTGTTTAAAATTATTTTCGTATTTCAGTACGATTCGGTACTTTTTCTTTTTGAAGTCGATTTAATTTTTGTTTAACGCCTTTTATGTGTTATATCTCACAAACCAAGCGTTTAATATTCACACAAAATATGCGTCCCCCGTAACAGATTTTTAACGTTAATTATTATTAATTCATTTATTTTGAGTATAAATCCGTTACGGATTCACCTGATATTGTTTAAAAATAAAATAACATTCACAGATCCGATAACAAACGTGATCAACGCAAAATCAAATATGCATAATAATTCCCTTTTGGAACAAAGGTCAAGAAATCAGTCTGAATTACAGCGGACAGGCCAGGTCAAATATCAGCGTCTCCATATAGCGTTGTAATTAAATTAATCCAGTCTTTTCGTTTACTTAGGTCCACGAGAACAAACACACTTATCTTACACAAAACTGGAGCGGATATTGCAATGTGGAGAGAGGTAGTGAGCAAACTCGTGCTCAGACGAAACCATTTCGACTTTCCTTCAATTACCTGCTCCCGGTCGGCACTTGAAACTTGCAAGTTGCAATCAGTACGTGGCTGCTGTGCATTAAACACTTATTGTACCCGTTGTTCCTTGTTGTACCCCGTTGTACGTATTTTTCCTCGTATGACGAACTGTTTTATTTTTCACAAAGCGCACGCGGTGAGGGATTAACATCGGAACCAAAAATTTCAGCAGCTGCAGCTTTCATTTATTAATTTTTGCTTATTATAGTGTACCTGGGGAGTGTTCGAAGCTTGCCAGAATACGCGGGAATTCATGAAACTTTCTCATGCAATCTGGGTATGCCGTGTGCTATATCGTGTTACTTTATTGAGACTATATTTATATAAATTAGATTTTAATCAAGCTTTGTCGCGTGGTATTCTGCTAGTCAATGAATAAGACAATAGGATTATGCTTCATATAAAGTTCTAAGAATTTTTAACTTGACTTTTGTGTCAGGTTCCTCGCATTTTTATGTCGTCATTGCGTATCGGTTTATAATAAACAGTTTCCATTATAGAATAAGATCACAAAGAGTAGAAGTCTACGACTTTTTTCAAGGCCCAAGTCCTATAGGTTTTAACTTATATGATTGTAAAGTTTCACCGGCCTTGCTAGGATCCAACAAAAATCAATTGTGAATGTTGTTTACGTACTCGATATTCAATCTGAAAAGCCAATTAAAAAGTAGATGTTTAACTATAGTGGTCACAGAAACATTCAGCACCTCCTCATTATTATTAGGGATGTTATGGTAAGGTAAATTCGGATCCGGATACGGATATATTAATATTATTTTACCCGTTTCGGTTACGGTTACGGAGCTCCATAACATCCGTGATAATTGTTATATTTGAGTGACAATCATAAAGAATTGTTTTTACTTTAGGGCGTCACTTCGTTCATACGATATCCACTTTGGAAAATTATTCAAATGCCACATTTGACGCAAATGTATTAAGGTTGTATTTTGTTTACTTACATCGTAGATTACTGCTAACTATGAAGGGGTCTGTGGTTGTTCGGATTTTACTATCATTTTCGATTGTCCGTTATCTATTTTGAGTTCATTTCGTGGAGCTCGTTCTTAAAGCTAAGATTTCCTGAAAGAAACATTGAAACCAAAAATAAACTGCAAGTTCTTTACATTCGCACCGAACTCGTCTCACTGATTCTTCAACCTGTATCTGCACTCCTGGTCCAGCAGCGGAATTCGTTTTCGAAAATAACGCAATATTTTGACTTTGCCACAATCATCAACAGAACGATGTCAGGGCAAAGTTTTATAACACTAAACAAATGAATAACTGAATTCAAAACGAAAATTTTACTGGTTTTTTTGCTAACTTGTATTTGAAATAAATCAAACATGGAATACATATATATCAACATATAGGCATTAGAGTTCAAATTTGCCTGTAAAATCATCAAACTCTTGCAATTACATAATTTTGAAAATTTTCTCACGTACCAAAAGCTAAGTTATCAACGAGTAACATGGCATATTTTATTTAAAAAAGGGTTCGTTACGAAAATTGCAATGCAGCGCGAGCATATCTTTAGTGGGCGAAGCCGCGACGGAGATTTTCTAGTATTGTATTGCTATTACATAACAACTTCAATATACAAACAAATTTTTGCTATGGCCTTAGATACTATAGTATAATTAGAGGAAGAAATCAACTATTAGCCTTTATTTTATTATTTAAATATTCTCGATCTAATCGCTTATAATCGACATCAGTAATGCTTCATTTTTAAATGAAACTCGTAAGTCTACAGCTTAAACCTAACGGTCCATTACTTTCCTGGATAGCAACCACCTTTCTTTAGGGGCTGACTCAGCAGGAGGGTGGTAGCTAGCCAGGCAGGCTTTCCAGAAAAATAATAATACCAGTAATAGTATTAATGACCTAATAATAATACTGATAATATAATCCTTACGCGAAGCCCTACCTCCATGACTCTGTCGCCTCTTACGATACCTTGTTGCACCGAAAACATGACATCACAAAACTCATGATCCGAAAACAAACATTTATCTGGCACATAAATGTCTGCCCCGGCCGGGAAACGAAGTTGGGACACTCGTTCGGTACGCAGAATCAACATCAACTGGGCTAGAAGGTCGAAACTGTGAAATGTTTTTAACTTGGTTCCATTAAAAAATTCTTAAACAATTTATCGTCAAAGTCAAGTCCTATACTGGAGCGACGGTGACAACTTGTTACTAAGTGACCTGTCTGCACGTTTGCTTATCTTTTATGGTAAAAATACTTTATATTTAATGTTTTCCAGTTCGTTAATCCAACCTAATTCTTCTCAAAACATTCCGTTCTTATTAAGTCCATTTAAATTCAATTTTATCTCATTATCACTTCCCAAACAGAGTTCTACATGAATAAAACATATTTACTCGAATATACTTAATATCGTTCGTGATATGATCAACAAAAATAATCTTGTTAAGTAATGTCATTTAATCAGCGCAGAGAGTGCATTTTATGATGAAATCGGAAACACGCGTTACTTTATAACATTGCGCTTGGGTGTATTTATAAATTAAGGGGATTAATTCAAGTAAAACCACCTATAGTGACAACTAGGTTGGTTAAAAATTGGCCTTTTTGTTCTTGTTGTTTTCCAGGGCCCATGTGTCTTTAGTCTTCAGCTAGACGTTCTGGTCGTATTCTAGGGCTCTTACCTACAGAAGTTTTACGCTTTTAAAATATTCGAAATTCGATCAAAAATAGTTTGGATATTTCAGTAGTTTTAAATTGTATAGTTGTGCACTCCCAGTAACTTCGAATTGAAATACAGGGTAAACGCATCTAGCTCTTTAGGAATCAGTATATTCAAGGTACTGGTATTTCGCTTGACAAAATATAAATAAGTCTATAGTGGTACAGAGATGGCCGACGATCACCTAATGATTTTCTATTTAAATCTTAGGCATACACGTAGAATTATTTTATCGTTCTCTATCTAACGTTATCATTGTCTCACCTAAACTCTGGAAGGGACAACACTAGATTTTTCAACAAGTTGGATGAAATAATGAATTATTAACAGAGATGAAAGAGCACACGTCATAAAATTAATTAATTTAATGATCGGACTACTTCAGCGTGTACGTAAAATTTTAAAGGACAAATTTATTGATGTTTTTGCGCACGTTAACTGAAAAATATTTACGGTTTTATTGAATTTATGAAATGCATTCACGAAGCCACTTACTCACCTTCATAAAATATTCTTCGAATTCATATCGTTTTTAAATTAATTAACACGTTTTATTTATAATACTCCATTTTATTTCACTCTTAATTTTCGGCTCATTAGCGACTGATTGTGGAGCACGGTCTATTCCCACGATACAAGAGACTTTAAGCATCTTACACCAGGCTGCTCCTAAGCGGATACATAAACTAATTAGTAGTTTTCGAAACCTAAGCGCTAAAACAACCGAGTCGAAACAAGAAAGCGCTCTTAAAATGTTATACATTACTACTTAGGAAAAACGACTCAACCATTATTCACATCTGGCATCATAAAATGCATGTATGAACCAAACCACATATTAGAAACATATATAAAATATTTCTGATATAATGATCTACAAAGCTTTGGTATAATCCTATTAACTTAAATAAGATTCAGCTGAATTTGGTTCATTGAATTAAATTAGTTAGTTTAAAAAAATGTCTCAATGTATTATGAATCATTATAAGCAATTGTAACTTTTAATAGTTTTGATTGTCTAAGATTTATTCCAAAACATCTTCTTGTAGTATTAATACTTGTATGGGCCGTATTGGTGCAGCCTAGAATATTTGCCCGAATCCCACGATAGCATAACAGGGTGTCGTAAGAAGCGACAGAAACCAACCTGATTAGTGTAGGGCTTCGCGTAACAATTTTATTATCACTATTATTATTAAACCGTTATTATTATTACTGGTATTATTATCTTTCCATGAAGCCTGTCTGGCTAGCTACCACCCTCCTGCTTGAGTCAGCCGCCAAACGACGTGTCGTGTTCCGTCTGAGGGCCTGAGAGCCAGTAGTTTATTTCTTTCTTTTTTATTATTTCTTGGCCGGCAACGCATCAGTGATACCTTAAGTGTTACTAATGTCCACGAGCAATGGCGATCACTTACCATCTGGTGGCTGGTCCGCTCGTTTGTCTAGTATTTCCATCTAAAAAATGTTCTGTACATTTTGTCACATCTAATTTATGTTCAATTACTTGATAAAATCAATTTTACAAAAATATATCAAATGTATGTATTATTGATTATTTGTAAAATCGAAATTGATATAAAACCAACTTAAACATGTACCTAGGCTCTGAAGCAAAAGTCACAAACTAGCATCAACAAAATTTATATTTAGTCAGTTAAACCATAAATTATTAGAACTCAAACTTCAAATTTCATTTTTTCATTTTTTCAGCTGTTACATTTAGGCATAACTGGCTCCAATTAACAAACGTCCCAAGAGCTATGATTGTTAATAAGCGCGTAATAATATCAGCTTAACTAAAGTTGAAGCTCAGTCTTTGTAATTATCTATATGTTGTTAGACAAAGAACAGTTCAGTACAATTTTCTCCCTATTTCTTTTTTTGTTTGGTAGCTATTGAGCAGTTTTAG
>PDGT01000051.1:922363-1021710 GCA_003671415.1 Megathymus violae
TAATATCAGCTTAACTAAAGTTGAAGCTCAGTCTTTGTAATTATCTATATAATTTTCTCCCTATTTCTTTTTTTGTTTGGTAGCTATTGAGCAGTTTTAGTGGCATCAATAAAAAAATTGAAAACAGAATGTTATTTAATACATTAGTGACAAAAATTACGCAACCAATACGCTTACATAGATAAACTTACATTTTTGTAAAAAATACAAATGAATAAACGTTTATACATTCATATTTCAGCGCTAGGATTCCCTGTGCCGTGGTAAGGGCATATAAAGAAAAACAATTATTTTATTTTATTTATCTGTCACATCTTACACCTGAGCAGGAGTCAAACTTAAGACCGCAGCGTTCAAAACAGAGTTGTTTGATTGAATCTTCGAATCATCTTGTCCATTACCAACTGAATCATAGCTATTATCTAGTAATTAAAATGAAAATTGTTACAGAATTCAAGCCCCAATGGTTCCAATGTAACCTTATCTCCTGCAGTACTGGAGACAGGCGGAAGGTACCGCTGCGAAGTTTCTGGCGAGCGACCTCTTTTTCCAACAGTATCCGACCATGCAGATATGGTTATAGTTGGTAAGATATTATAATTTAATTGCGAGCTAAATTTATTTTTATAAGTAAATAGTAAAGTGTTTGTAGAAACCAACTTCGTATAAATATTATTTCATTTCATTCGTATGTAGATTATATATTGCTAGATTTGGATGAGGTGCTACCACCGAGAGCTAATCAGGACCAAATAATATCAACCCAATTCGCTTCCAGCTTTACCCACAATGGGACCGACAATCACAGGCTCTCGCCTGCGATACCAAATAGGAGACCGAGTACAAGTCAACTGTACTTCCGGACGGTCACGACCAGCGACGAGACTTGCTTGGTATGTCAACGGAGAACCAGCTCCCGCCGCAGCCCTGCTGCCACCCGCATACTTCACCCATGAAGATGGACTGGAGACCACTAGTTTGGGACTCGATTTTAAAGTCAAGCCCAAACATTTTAGAAAGGGAGATTTAAAACTTAAGGTATGTTTGATTTGGGGTTTGACTACTTATTGTTTGGAAATGACCTTACATTACAAAATAACTTTATCGTCACAACTAAACATGTAAGATAATTTGTATTTATATCGCGGTTGAAGAATGTAAAATATAAAAGACTAGTTGAAAATGTAAACGAATAAGTAATCCTACGACTTAAAAATAACCTAATTACCTTATTACACTCAGTTATTCTAGGTATATTGAGTCTGCCAAAATTAACATCTTTGGAATTTGTGGTCTCTAAATATAAGCAAAACATGTTGAAAATATTACACGTTTAATTCTAGAATGAGGGCAGTTCCTAGCCAAACAGGTAAAGAATACTACCATCATGCACTGTATGTATGTGTCATGTACCATTGTGTTTAACTGGGTGGGACAGAACAAAACGACCTACAACAGTCTGACTCAAGTGTCCTTGCCTCGTGTATTGCTCAGTAGGGTACAGTATCACGAGCATGAAAATTTTGCGTGACTCAAGAATGGATGGGACCCCTCCTTTGGATCTTACCATAATATCTGCAATCCTTCTTAGATATCGATATTATAATTATACATTTTATTACGTGCAGTGTCTTGCAACGATAGCCACGGTGTACTGGCGAAGTAATGAGGAAAGTGTGCAAGGAGAGCGGTTAAAGGGCTTCGCGAGGTCTCGCGAACTGGCCGACGGCGCTTCAAGAGCTGACCGTGTGCAAGCTGCGGGAAGGTCAGATCACTGCACTGCTTCCCTTACCCTGGGACTACGGCTTTTGGTCTTCGGAATTATCGCTGTGAATTAGCTCGCGTCTGACACTAACAGGCATTCCGTGTTATTTTATTGGTTTGGAAATGTTTCTGACGGTTGGACAAATCTAATTGGTCGTAGTAGATCTGTTATTGTGATACAGTGATTTGTGTTCGTTTTAAAGTCTATTAACGCAATATATTGTCAGTGTTATTCAAGGTGCGACAAGATTAAGCGTTGATTTTTTAAAATTATTTTACAGATTGTACTTACTGGCTGACTTTAAAAAAATATGTTGTTCGTTTATTTAATATGGGTACGTATAGTTGTAATGATTAAATACTATATTTTTTTTTATCACATGCACCTTGGTAACATAATTATTCTTTTAACTTTAATTGTAATTCATTATTCTAAATCGATACCAGGTTACTTCGGTTATGTCTAATCTCGTACGAGATATCTTGTTGAGGTTAATTCGAATTGCGTCAATAATATGTAAATAGAAATAAGTACTAGACGGATGTGATACGTAAATGGTATATTGTATTTTTTCATATTATTTACTAGATTATAATTTAAAGTATTTTGTATAGTGCCATTATTACTTTGATACTTTGCCACCTCAAGCTCCAAAGAAATTTGTCAACCAAAGTAGCATTCAACTTAATAAACGACTATTTTTAACTATTAATTTTTCTGTGCTAAAATTGATTGTAACAAAACGAGGTAAGATTTTTCGTTTAAGAAAACGTCCAACCCACCAAAATAGAGTGTACAGGAGTTTTAAAGAACACCATGGCAGGATCAAGAATTTATGGGATTAAAATATCGGAGTATATTTTTATAGCTGTTATAATCTGCTGTTAAAATGCAATTGGATCAAGGCGGAGAAGAACTAGGCATACCTTTTCACAAATTAAAAAATGAATCTATTCACAGAACGAGACGCTGAGGTTTAAAAAACACAAAAACCGACCCATATCCCAATTTTATAAACAATAATTTGGTGCCGTCTGATATGGATTACAAAGAATCATTCGCTGCAATAATGTCCTTTCACTCCTATATGTTGATCAATTGCAATGCGCTCTTATGACTTTTATTTTTCTGATGGCACGTCATTGAATAAATATTAAGTCATTATTATAATTGAAATGGGAGTGTTAAATTTAATACTCTTAAAATGACTTTCTATTGAAAAGATTAAAAATGCATATCAAGTTAACAATACTTTGGAATAATGGTAAAAATATTTTTAACGTGCTTTAATAAATAAATGTAGTTAGGCATTTAAAAAATTGGTCGGATACGTAAAAATTACAGTTGTGGAATTTTTGTAGAAGTTTTGAAATTCAACTTAAACGAACAAAATATTTTTGACTAGCAAAATTGCGGCTACTGAACGTAATATAGCCGTGTAGATTCAAGACCAATTCAATGATTTTGGTATAAATAATTTCCAATGTTAACTGATATTAGAGTTCATCTATGATTGATGATATATTATTATTCGGACAAAGTAAAGCGTATCAATAATTCTGTAAATTAGCGTAGAAAATAACCAAATGTAAATTTAAGTGAAAGTCAATTCATAATCGTAAAATAAGTAGTTACCGAAAATTTTGTAGTATTTAGTAATGAAATCTGAAGTGTCTTTAAAACATATTTGGTAATTTTCTTTGCGCGAGGATTTAAATCTCAATAATACCGCTGTTTGAAAATAGTTTACAAATAAGTTAATTTACTTAAAATTGCTTAATTAAAAATGGAAAACTGTTGCATGTGAGATTGAACAACAAAAATAATAGATACATACTAAATATGTAAATCGTTCAATGAACAGAAAGCCTTTTATTTTAATGCCTTCCTAAAAATTTCTAAATTACATTGTCTTATAACTTGAAAACTTTTTTCGTAGAAAAATAAATATACAGGTATAATAAATCATTTCGTACGAATTGGCTCGGAAAGTCATTACTACATGAATACAGCTGATGAACTTCTTTGGCTTTTACACTGTAGATAACTTTTGATTTCCTTCATTATTATTTTTATTAATATATGTACAAATCCTTTCATTCTTCCATTTAGAAAAGTATTGCATGGAGAAAAAAAAGCGACTTGCTAAACTTATCCTTTGTTTACTTAACCGGTCGACAAACAAGCAGACCGACCACGTGATGGGTCCTGGTCACTCATGAGCGTTCATAACACTAATGCCTTCAGCGACGCGTTTCTGACACAGACGGAAGCAAGGACCCGTCATTATACTTTAAATCAAAAAATTAAATTTGATATAATTAAAGAAAGCATTTCTAATGCTTAGAGTATATTAAAATATTACATTTAATAATAAATATTTTCTTTTTTTTAAATACTGTAACAAAAGAATAGTGGCACAATTGTTGAAGAATTCTCTTCCAGGCATCTTTTCGATTAAATCGTTTTACATTGAAGGGGGATACGGTAATATTGAAAGTGAGATGATTTGTTACGTCTGAAAATTATGTTAAAAAGATTTTATGTGACGTTTTTACGTTAAAAAGATTCATTTTAAGAGAACCACAAGGATTTATCGCAATAATAAAGAAAAGAAATAAGGCATTTATGAATACTTGAACCAGTTAATTATTCTTTTAACTTAAAAAAATGGCTGTAGCGATCGTGTCTTATTTCAATTGCGTTTATTAATTAGAATATGTTAAAAAAATTGTTAGTTAAAATATGTTTTTCTAAAACGATATTTAAACTCAGTGACATGACTCACGGCAAGATTAAAATTTTATAATACAAATCGTGAGTACCCGATCCCTTACAATGCATACATACATATTCATACATTTCGATAATTTCAGGAAACTTTATCATCGGCAAAATCTAAGAAGCTAAAAGAATTTTTAACTTTTATTATCGCGGATATTTTATCTGTAACATTTTCACGGCAAGACTGCCATGATCCATGTTATTGGGTTATAAGATATCGATACAGAATACAAAAATATTAAGTATCTTTTACAATTATATCATGTTTATCAAATATCAATTTTAGATATTCATTATTCTTAGTCAGTAACCCCTCTACTAATCTGCATTAGGACAGAGTAACATATATGTATATATATATACGCTTTATTCTAATAATAAATATGAGGAGTGAGTCGTGCTCTGCAGTGGATTTCCTAATAGGTTGAATGCTAATTTTTCACATATCCGTTTAGGTTATATATTGTCTCTCAGGTGATATTTAATGATATATGTATCAGTTTAGATTTTTCATTATCTGACAGTCAGTATTGAAAATTTATTAAGTATAATTCAGAATATAATCAATTTAAGGTCTAAGTTGTACTCATAACACTAATACAAATGTTTTCTAACGAGTTTTGAACACATTTATTTATATTGTTTAAGATTTGTGACGGAAGTACACAAATGGATAAAACATAAATGTATATTATTATGTGTAATCCTTAATAAAGTTAAGACCTTATTTACATTTATTTAGCTCTCAAATAAAAGCTCCTTTTGTATTTAACTTTATCAATAATTGTAGGCATAGACTTTGAAAAAGATAGTATAAAACAAATATGGACATTTCCTTAAATTTTCCTGGTGTTATAATGTTTACAAAACAAAACAAAATAATATTTGAAAAACAAAGTAGATTCTACGAATGTTGTGAACCTTTAATTTTGTAAGTTTTACTCATAATTAAAAAAACCTGAGAAATATTAAAAAGTAGTTTCAACATATAATGGTTTCGTTAAGCTAATTTCATGTAACACGCTTAGGTATGTATAACAAATTCGATGGCTGGAATGTGTTTAGTTTGTTTTTTTAAAGTAACTTTGCTAATGTGGTAAATTTACGATGTTAACTAATATTATAAAAATCATACCCTAGTCACCGTAATAAAACTGTTACATACTTGTAATTCTGTAAGTGAATAGTTTTAACTAAACCTACTCGTTTTGTGGTTGGTGTCTGTATAAATTTATACTTACATTATGTAAATTTATAAAATAAATGATTAAATTATATTGAAATTATTATCCTATTACAAAATTGTACAGGGATAGATAGTATAGAGTATCGCTTTGAAAAATTTAATAAAAATTCAAACCCAAACGCGAGTGTATTTGTTTATAGATAAATAATAAAATATATTCAGTAAACAATTAGTAATTAAATTTAAGATCAGTAAAATTTAAGTATTATTATATTAAAAGAAACACTGGACGAAAGGAATTTCCAGGAAAGATAAAAGGAAAAGAATCTACGCAGATTTGTTTGTACACCAAGAACAAAATAACTGAAACACGAATAAAAACGAACATAACCCACAGCCGAAGACGCTCCGAACGTATAAAGCAAAGTATCTAGGTAACGGATACATTATAAAGGCGTACTTAACAAATAATCTGGAAAGTCATTGGAACTGACAGTACTTTGAAAATCAAATTGGCATAAATTAAAATAAACTTATATGATCGCGGATGTTATACAGTTTTATTATACCGGGTACAAAAATCGAGAATATCCCTTATAGTTTAAATGTCAAATGATCCCGTTTTCAATTTTTTATTTATCTTTAGCATTATCCAATAATTATGTTTTATTCATATGAAGATGTAAACTATATGACAAATTAACCATTTTTGCTGTTAATATGAGACGTTTGGGAATAGATAAACTTTCGAATATCAAGTCTCCAATGAGACAAGTACAGGTTAGCAAATTTCCCGCACATTGGAAAATATATAAATATAATGTAACAATATAACAAAATATTATTTGTATTACATTACATAATCATTATAAACATTATAATGTATTAGCACAGTAAATAACAATATAATTTTGAAAAAATAGAGGTTCGTGCAGATTCGAACCCGTCAACCGTGAAGGATTATAACGTCTTTTTTTTAAAAGAATATGTTAATGTTTGACAACAATCCCACCTGATGGTAATTGATGGTGAAGTGATGGTAAGTGATGGTCTAAGATGTTGAGCCCACTAACTTATAAAAGCCTATTCACTCTCCTCTTGAAAACTCCCACATTGTAAGAAGGCGGGAACATCGACGCGGGCAAGTTATTCCAGTCCTTTGCAGTCTCAAATCCAAAGATTACCAATAATTGCAATATGATAATATTAATCTTTACTTAAATAAAGATTAGATATCAAATTCGAGTCGAAATGTTTAGAGTGACTGACTCTAAAATAATTATATACTGATTTTATGATCAGATTTCATTCATATTTAGCACGACAGATGAGCTTTACAGAAACTTTAATGTTAAATGGATTAAAAGTTTTCATTTCATGCACAATAAATAAAATATTTAAACAATACATAAACCAACCTACTAAAATATTTAAACTTTGCTGGTTTTGGATATTTATTCTTTCTTCATAACTTGCAAATGACTAAACTTTTTAAATTACAAGTTTATGGAGGGTAACTTTACTTTTGGGAGTTGAATTATAGCACTTAAGCGTCGTTTCTTTGCGGTCGATATATTTCAGGTGGTTTCAGTCACACAACATCTCTCTGAAAATTTGTTGTATCTCACTCGTGATATAAGTAAAGTAAATATGTTTATAAGATTACAAAGGTGATAAACGATCTTAACATGTGTACATAGTTATTTATCTGCAACGAATTTTGGTATAATCTAAATAATGATAAATAATAAGTCCTATAATACATATCTCAATCATAATTATACAGAGACTCTCTTAGTATGAATGGTCGTACCATATTTAATTTATGGTCTAAAATCTGTCCTCGTTATTGCATCGGTCGTATTATATTTTCTCAGTGATGATCTCAAGCGATTTTGATAATATAAAATTTCACATTATTTCGGAAATATAATCAAAAGCCACAAATACATAAAAGTTTGTAACACAGCTCACATATGATCTATAACGACTCTTCCTATACCTACAAATAGTAACCGTCTGAGGTTGTATGACGGATCGTGCACGGTCACTAACTAAAGCTATATTCTTATACAAAATAATATCATGTTTCGTTCACAGCCCAAAGAAACTCTTTATACAATTTAATTATATATATTTAAAATAAAAAAAAATGTTATCATCATGATTCACATGAACAAAAAATATCATGTTTCGTTCACAGCCCAATGAAACTCTTTATACAAATTAATTATATAAATTTAAAATAAAAAAAAATGTTATCATCATGATTCACATGAAGAAAAAATATCATGTTTCGTTCACAGCCCAAAGAAATTTTTATACAAGTTAATTATATAAATTCAAAATAAAAAAAAAATTGACAATCATCATGATTCACTCCCGAGGTCCTTTCAGTGATGAAAAACAAACCTGCGTTCTTTATTTCTCTGTAATGTTTTCGAATGCCTCCAAAAATACAATTGGCCAATGTGAACTTCAGTACATTCTTGTCGTAGCGAATCGATATCTAAAAGAGTATTTGTGATGATAATGGGCCTAAAAGAGATATGTCGCTTTTGAGATTGGAACAATTTTATATAACCATATTGATGTCATGAGACTAACTAAATGAATAAGAATAAGAAATGAAATTTTGCGTGAAATAAACGTAAATTTTAACTAATTCAAACATTGGTACATTTACTGCGTCTATCTGAAAATACGATATTATTAGAGATTACATAAACACTTGGTTTAAACTTAAACGCGAGACAGAAGTGATGAAATTCATATATCTGTTGAAAGAGCAATTTTGATTCGCAACGTTATTACAAATAATATTTTAAAGAACGTACCATAGATTTGCCGTTATTAAAGTATGTACACCACCCAACAATATTTAGTTTCATAAATAAATGCGTCAACATAATATTGTAGGTATTCCTTGTATTTCTGCCTTTCTACTAAGGCGTTCCAAAAATAAACAATAATTCCTTTATCGTACCAATGTCTCAATAATAAAATATGAAAGAATTTATCCAACGGATCACTTATACCTAATATGTAACATATTGACGTATCGACATAAATAATTCTATTTCATAATGCTATTTATTTCCTAATAACGATAAAAGTTATATGTTTACTTCTGTTATTTGGTACAATAAAATTGCAATCAATTAAAATATTTCGAATACTAGGTATTATTATTGATTATATTGAGTATTGATTATCGATCGATATATCATCGCTATTTTTAAAAGTAAATTATACTCGGAACAGTTCAATCATTACAACTATATAAAATAAACTACACTAGTAAATTTTATTTATAAAATTTTAAGTTTAAAATGTAGTTTAGAAATTTAAGAGAAAACTAAACGTTTATTCAATTTAACCACTTTATTCAGTCGTCATAGTTTCAAAAAGTTCGTCAAAAAGTTGGATAAAAATATGATATCTAGTCCAATA
This sequence comes from Megathymus violae, assembly GCA_003671415.1. Classification (NCBI taxonomy): domain Eukaryota; kingdom Metazoa; phylum Arthropoda; class Insecta; order Lepidoptera; family Hesperiidae; genus Megathymus; species Megathymus violae. The sequence continues at coordinate 931,552 of PDGT01000051.1, forward strand.
AAGACTAAACAATAAATAAACACTAGAAAACCTGGGTAAAAAAAATAACTTTAACTTTTGAATAACAGAAAAGAAAAAGAGAAAAATTGTACTGTATATTATTATGATGAAACGATATCTCGTTTCGTCTATCGACAGAAGTGACACTTTTAGAACGTCCCCATTATCAGCCGCCACAAATCAATATGCTCAAAAGTATAAAATTATCTATTAATAAAATGTAAAACTCAATTAAAGCGTTAAACAAACAAACAAAAACGATAGAAACACTTTAAGTAATAATATTTACAAAATTAACGTGAAAAAGATGTATGTACAAAATTTATAGTTATGGCTTACGTTAAATAAAGTCGTACGTGACATTATACATAAATCGAGACGAAAATCCTTTATTTCGCTATCTTAACGCCGAGCCAGTTCATTAAAGATGCACAATGACGTCGCGAGGCGCCGCGCGAGGCGACAGGATAAAGCACGTTACGTTGTAAGATAGCGATCGGTCTGCGGCGAGGCTCACTACTTCAGCACGCTTTGCTGTTTATCAAAGTTCTCTTGAATCGAAGCGCTAGTTTTAATTCTATAGAATTACCTGACGTTAGGGTTGTGCAGGTCGTGAGCCGATCGTAGGATTGACAATATTAAGAAATGATCGGCCACTTCATTATATTATGATCACGTTTCAGGAAATGATCTATTGTGATTTGGCAATATCGTTGAATTATAACAATTTACGACTCAAGGGGCAATGTTTTATTTTAGTCGACCCCGCAGTCCAGTTGGCAGTGATCCTGCCTGCCGAGCAAGGGATCCTGGGTTCAAGCTCCGACCGGGGCAGAATTTATGTGACAGATATACGTTTGCTCCAAGGTATTAGGTGCTTGTAATGTAAATTTTGTTTATGTTAATGCCACCTGTAACACAGGGAATCCTAGTATGCGGGTGTAAATGTGTGAACATTTAGTTTACTTTAAAGTTTAATTGTGTGATGTGCTAATGCTACGATCGGACGACAACACGTTATTCTTAGTCACAAAACAATATCCTTATGTAAAAAGGATTTATGCATGCATCTAAAATAAAAGTTTGTGTTAAAATTGAATGTAATCTTAAAAATAATATAACTACAGTAGTTTACGGTCACAGAAAACCTCTGACTTATTATTAACGTAAATTTTGAGACACTGATTTTTAATGCAGCCGCATGAAGTACCGTTTAATTCCTGTGATATCAATGAGATAGAAAATTATTGTTGTCATCTGAGTAAAGCATCACGAAAATTTAAAATTCATTTTTCAAACATACTAAAGGCGAGTTCGGACTGTATCTAGCTAGTTCTCCTGTTTTAAGTTTTCAAGGCATGTATAATTTAACGGTAAAGTTACCAACCTCTACCTCTACGTAAATTATGTTCTAATATCATTCTGTGGCCTACAATATTTTTTTTCGTTTACGTATATGATTTATATTGTTATTAGTTTTTAATATCCCATATATAATATATTTTAGTATATAATATTTTAGTATCCCAAAGAAATCAAGTCATTCGAATGTCTGAAAATGGTTAAAAAATCAATAAAAGAAATTGAAACACATACACATATATTAAGGTAAGCTTAAAGTAAAGGTGTTAACCTTACCTAAGGCGAGCAAAAAAAGGATGTTCTAAAGCAGGTAATGAAGCACGTTTATAAAAAACCTATCAATGTTTAAATGCTTAATGTAAACAACAAATCATCCCTTAGTGTCTGCACTTCGAAAGGATAAAATCTTCTTACATTTAAAGATAACAAACAGTCTGCGTGGAGACTTGTCCTTTGACGCGCTCCGTTTGCTGCTTTGTCGTCTAGTTTTCAGTCCATAATAAAAGCGATACCTTTAAATAAACGACTTGCCAATGATCATTAGCTGAGTGTTTCTTATGTAGACTATTTATATCCAAATCGAGACTTATTTAATGTATCTATAGTTATGAACAATCGTCCTGAATAATTTTGATGTATTAATATTCGTAGTTCCATACTGTGTTTCCTACTGTATGGAAATTTATTGTTTCAACTCTATACTAAAGCGTGGAATTATGGATTATTTACATGAGCTTCTCCAATTTTATCACAACCTATTACCGTCCCACTGCTGAGCTTGGATTTTCCCTTAGAGTAATAAGGATAAGCGCCTCTACCTTTTTCAAGTGTGGGTTGGCAGACATTTGAGTATATTAGGAAAAAACTGAATATAACTATCCTGGCAATGTTTTCCTTGATCGAATATGATGTTATTTATTTCAAAAACTCTTGAAAACGTTGTTAAATTAGACTTGGATTCAAATCAAACCCAGGCCCCCAAATGAGTCCAAATTTGACATCTCTGTTAGTTAAGTGCCGATTAATATTTCAGTATTGATTTGGTATGTGTTACATACATTTTGTAACGAGATCGCGTCACGATAAGCAGTGACTAAAACGAAATAAAGAATATAATTAAATTTGCACTAAATTGAGAATGGAAAAGTGTATATGAAATAAAAACATTTGTTGAATATGAATTTTTTTTTTCAAAATATTTAATTTAAAAAATATGAATTAAGTAACTTTATACATCATATATTTAGTGAGGCGTCCGCAACTCACGCCTCGTGAGGTTTGAAGCGACCTTAATTTTGTTAAAAGCTTCGTGGTGGGAAATTGACATGTATTTTATTGATTTGATATTACATTTGATGCTTCAAATATTCTGAATTGTTAACTTTTTAAAGTGTATATTTGCATTTATATTTTTTTTAAATACTTGAAATTGATTTGTCCTATAAATCAAAAAAAAGTCTGTTAAGATAAAGTAACGTATGTATAATTTTGTTTATCACATGTTGTAAGCTTACAACTTTAGAGCTTTTCACACGATCTGGTGAAGGCTGTTAGTGCCGGGTATCTGAATTAAAACCCAATATCTATTTTGGAAAGTGCTTACACTTCTGTAACCCTATTTTTTAGTGTGACATCTTTGAACCGTACAATCTACTTTTATTTCCGACTGGAAATCCGGTATTAATAACTCTCTGACCCAGCCGTGAGAAAGGATCCTAAAATCGTGTTTTATGATTCTAATACTCTAATAGAATGCAGTTGACATTGTTGCTTAATGTTATAAATATAATAGTTTTAAGTATGGATATGTAAATAAAGGATTAATTTTAGCTCAAAGTAACGAAGCATTAATAAATTATGTGAACAATATTTTTTTTCTTTGGTTTTCAAGAGGGATACCTTCAAAAGGTATTCGAAGCCGTGGGAGTGACGCCGAGTTATGTGGGATTTTTACCGCACTAAAACGCTCCCGATGACCTTCCTCAGCGCTAACTAGAGGACTCCGGGATTTCCATAGGAACGCAACGGGAGTCCTCTGAGCGCGGTACCCCTGTCGGGCTCTGTTCGTGAGGGACAACATGTTCCGTATCGCACCAGCCGATCTTAAAGACGGTACTCGACCACACATAACGTCATCCTTCCCAGGGTCGCTAGCCTGATGATTCGAGGTCCCACTCTTACCGTCCGCAACCACGGAAGTCCCCTTTTACTCGCCTCTTACGACAGGCAGGGGATACCGTAGCTCGTATTCTGGTCCTGAGCTATAGGGACAATGTGAAATGTGAAGTTTTTTTTACCTTTTTAAGATTGATAGTTCCTATATCGTCATTTATCGTTGTAAAGGTGTAATTTCATGACATACAACAAAAATTATTGTGGAACTTTTTACAAAATCAACGCTGTTCGGCTTTCCCTCCGATTTGCTATGTCAGTAATCAATCTCACCTAAAACAAATTAACCCGGAATCTCTTCCTCAACGTGTAGGGTCGGATGATTGTGATAGTCAACAGGAAAATATACTAAATAATAGCTGTTTGCTTCTGTTATTAGTTACATTACAAAGGCAGTAGTATTGCGTCTAGTGGTTAACATCCCATGATGTTGTATTCATGAAGAAAGTAACATTTAGTATAAAATTTAGAGGATAACGGAGTCCAGCTTCAAGACCTACGTGTTGCGGATATTTTCTACAAGCAGGTCTTCAAATTAAATACTGTGGCTGCATTAATAACGACATGCCTGTGCTAGGAGGAAATCGATACAAGGATCCATATCACCTTACGGTGCAGTGCAGCTTTTCACAAGGTTTTGATGTCCCGGCTTTTGAGTAGACTTATTAAACTCCGAATATATAAAACCATAATAATGTCCATCCTTATTTACGGTTGTGAAACTTGCACACTGACACCTAAAGAGGAAAATAAGCATCTGCTAACATGATCTAATCATTCCGGTATTTAATAACATTTTAAAATGCCTTATTACGTATGAATATTTACACTAAAAACGGAGAAATAAAACCCTTTTTTTAAAAAAGTAAAACAACTTTGAAAATAATAGTTCTACCAGCCACTGACCTCTGTTCTGACGTGTCAATAATCCGCTCTGTCACTTGCACGCGGTTTGAATCGATAACTTAATTAACTCCCAATTGGTACACTGTAAACTTTTAATTATTTTTCATTACAATTTCTTACTCTCTGTTTCTATATACGACATTTAATTCTTTTCTTAGTCAGTATCAAAGCTGGCGTCTCATGATATTGTGTTTCTTATAATTTTAATGTTTAAGAGAGATTTTGTTTCTGAAAAGTTACAAATTCGAAATTCTGTGCATTTTTATTAAAGGTGCCATTTAGATGTCATAGTTATTGTTATATCCTATGCTTTGTGGTGACTTTTTTGGTTTGGTTGTGAAATAATTACCACCATATTTGTCTAGTCTTCCCTGAAGACAAATTATTCAAACAGCTATAAAAAAATTTTTGGAGCTAAGGTACCCTACTGTGTGTAGGTAAGTTAAGATAAATGACGTACATCGCCTAAGCGCTTTTGGGTTAATTTGTTTTTTACATGAACCGCAACCTACACCGAAACATAATTAAAAATTTCCCGGTTGATTCTACAAGGAAGGTGGAAGCTAACTAAGCAGCAAAATAAATCTACCATCGTAGGAGCAGCATGACCCAGCGACTTCTACAAGTTTGACTCACGGTATTGCATCACTTGTTGCTCAGCAGAATGCTCCACGAGCAAACAAGTTAACGTAGACTCACGAATGTGTAGTACCTTACAAAGACAACTATGTATTATTGTGACTACATATTACAGAAATCATTTGACAGCAAGGGGACTCAGAATGAATTTAAATTTAATGACATTCAAAATAAAGAAAATGAGCAAATTCTTATTCCACATATTGGAGACAGGTTTAGACATATAAAATTCTCACTATTTCTTCCATCAAATTTCAACCAAAATAATAATCTCTAACATATACTTCAAAATGACTTTGAAGTTCCTTTTTCCAAACCTATGACCCTCGAACGGAGTACTTCAATATCCTCTACGAAGACATCATTTCTTTGTCTGTTGTCCCTTAATGACGCAAGCGTGATTGTTCGGAAGTGTTCACATTTATGGATGAGTTCAAGTAACTTGAAGGAGGGGCGTCGCCGCTTATTATAAGTTGTACAAAACGTACAGTAAATATAAAACCTAAATTATATACAGGTATTATTTAGACTCCTTAATCGAGAATATTTGAATGAAATCCACAAAGCAATTTTTTCTCATTTTAGAATATATAATATTGTGAATAAATCTTTGTCGATAACCTGAGTATTACGGATATAAATGACTCCTTATCGTTACTTTTTTAACTATTATGTCTGTGCTCGAATACAACCCCACCTGATGTTAATTGGCGTTGTAGCTCTACATGATAAAGCGCATTAACTTAGAACATAATTAACATTTTCCCTCTTGCTTTCTCTTACTATTACATGACCACCTCGTTACCTATGCATTAACATTAAAAATTGCCTGAACTGAACACTAGTATTTAATCAACAAAATGTAAATAATTATTCGATTCGATAATTCGAGCTCTACGTGATATCTTCTGTGTATCTTTCCGTTACAGTCTCATAAATATAGAAAAGTCAGTGAATTGTAAACAGTGCTGGCATTTATAGCAAATTTACGGAATTATAATGTTAATTTAAAGCGTTCATAGCTATAACTTGCATCGATTGTAAGTGTTCGATCGAGCGAATACAACCGGGCGTTGTCAAGAGTTGGAGGTGACCGCTAATGAAAAAGATTCATGAGCGCTTCTATCATTTGGAAGGTAAAGTTAATAGACTTTAAGAACTCAGATGGACAAGAAGAGTACTTTATGTTTGATATTCAAATACTTGTACACTGTACAATAAAGTATTAATTGTACTTGTGTCATCTGATTACTCTAAAAAGAACAGTATGTGCCTTTTAGAACCTCAGGTTTAGAGATCTTTTAAAAAAATATATTAACTGTTGTATTACAACACATTTTAGATAATATCATGTGTGTTAAAAATACTCTGATAGTTTCCTCAAGAAGGGTTATGTTCACAATAATAATACTCGAAATAAGGGTAAACTTATTGTACCAAATTTCAGACTTAGCAATGGTGGTGGCTATTTCCTGGGTAAATATGTAAATATTTATAGAAATAGAATTGCGTTACAATTGATGGAAATATTATACTGTAAATTAAAAACTCATGTCGAAATCACTGTTTTAAATAAGATTATTACAAACTATGAAGATGATTACTTTAAAAATAAGAATACTTGGACTGTAAAGAAGAAAAATACTTCTTGGGTGGATCTAGTCGCGTCTTCTTCCGGGACCGCTTACGGTGGAGATTTGTTGTAACGATGGCGTAGTTAAACTTCCGAAAAGTGTTTGTAAGAATCATTTTCGAATAAATATTATTTCATTTCAAATGTTCTCAGTCAAATTTTCATAATTGTGTATCTCATTTATCATTAAGGCAATTTAATAAATACAAAGCGATGGAAATGTCACAATTTTCAATTTTTGAAAGTGACTGTTACACGATTCGGTTGTAGTTAGTTCAAATATTGGCTTAATACATTTTTTTTCAACTTTGGAAACTCGATGAAGCTCTGCAGCATTTCCCCAAGATATGACTTCGTATCTCATTGTGCTTCCGACGTAGAAATGACAGGCAGCGAGAGTCTCATTGATATGTTTTATCTTAGGCAACATTTGTAGAACCAATGAAAACTTATTGAATCTTTTGGTGACATGTCCGAAATGATTTTTCCGTATTAGGTTTTCAATATGTCTACCTAAAAATATTGTCGATTTGGCTTCACAAATAAAAAAATTATATATTGTAAATAGTATGAAATTTAAAGATCGGCTATTTATATTATAATAAACAATGCGTTGTCTTTAATAGATTTGATCACGCCAGTTCTTTCCGAGCAAAAATATGATTAAGCAAAGTTAATTTCTTAATATTGACATAGATTAATAAAAACAGAATTTTAACTATAAATTATCATAAATATATTATTAAAAGTAATTAAAAAACCTACTTTTCGTCATTTAATTATTTTTCAATAATAAAAATAACGTAATCAATGAAAATCCAATTTCACTTGTTTTTCATACAATAACATGTTAGGGAGAAGATAACTATGTATTAACTCACTTCTGTCCATACTCGTAACATGGACGCTTCGACACCAAAGACTTTAGTAGTATACTCCATTGAAAACATCACCAATAAATTAAGTGAAAACATACTTTGAAACATACACTTAATTTAATAACCGGGGCAGTTAAAAGTCCAAACAGATTTAAAGAGTTTCCTCTACGTGTTACTTGCTCAACTTTTCGACTCGGCCCCCTCGACGTGATAATACGTTAGACAAATATTAGTTGTCCTCAACTCTATCTAAAGCTAGTGTTTAAACAGACTAAGGGTTGAGTACTTTTGTATGTGTTGCAGCACGATTTGGGTTTGTGCAACCGTCGTATGTATATACCTTTAACTTTTAAGTTGTTATCGCTCAGCTAAAAATTGTAAAAAATAGTAAAGAAATATTCGTGTTGTTTTATGTTAGTATAAAATAGTCTTTGTTTGTCTGTTTGCTTGAATTTGATAATCTCGAAAATATCTGGACGGATTTTTATGCATTATTTGTTAATAGATTCACGGAGAAGCTATTAGAGTATATCAGTAAAATGTGAGAAATTTAGAAAACCCCTAATAAAAATGAGCAACAATTATTTTGTGTAATTTTGTAGCGGGTAACAATTATTGTTTATTATGGAGCATATTGACTCGTAATTTTATTTTATTGTTTTATATATTAAATATAAATATTTAAAAATCCTGCAATAACACCCCGATTCATTACTTAAGCAACTACTGGACTTCTAATAATTAAATAAAACATTATAGAATACTATTAAAATATTAGATCAGATTTTATTAAAACATAATCATGCGTCAGTAAGAGGTACGTTTATTAAAAAATATGTTTAAACCTATGAAGTCTAAACATAACATAAAACTACGCAACTGGCCATTATTCACGGCTCTAAAGTTTGTCCAAAACTACACAATTAATACAGTCTCAAAGTACAACTTCTGATCAATTAAAAGAGTCAAAATTAGCAAAGACAACTATCCTGTTACTCGCATTCTTTTGCGTTTTAATTCCTTACTAGCTACTTTCCTCTCATTGAAATCGACAGTGAACTCCATTATAATTCTTTTATTTACAATAACATATGTCCATCCTTGAGTCCAAGAAAACCTTTTCTGCTCGAGGTCATACCTACTAAACAATGGATTCTTCTATCGGAATTCGATGAGTTTTTTACCATCCAGTTTAATTACGATGATACTCATGTATGAAAGTAGAATTTCATTATCTACCTGTCTAGCTTTCCGTCTAGATTCAAGTGAAATGTTTAATCGTATTATGGTTGTACAAACTGGGAAAGATTATTAGAGCAAGTGTCTTAAAAATATAGCAGAGCACAGTAAGCATATAATTAGGTGTATAACTAGCAGGCGGTCGCCTAAATAAAGTTCATCACACTCATTTTTAATATCATTAATCTTTAAAAGCTCGTCGTATTTCGGAGCATTGTTAGTAATTTAATTTGTGTTATGTACAGCTTGAGATTTCATTAAAGTATTCCTCAAATATGAACGCATAGTCTACAATACTAGTTAAATACACATATGTACTATGAATTAGTTATATTTACAGTGGATTCTCGACTTCTTTTTGACTACCTTAGGGTGCCCGTTTTTAATGTAAATTATTTTTTATATACTATTACACTCCTGTTACATAGTGATGTTACAACCGAAAGAAGTCATTACCTTTCTGTATGATTATGTATTTTTTATGCAAAGTATTTTTGGAGCCTCTAAAAATTGTTTAATATCTAAACTATATCCCTAAATTGGTGGATAACCATGATTCCATCAGATCACCTCTGATGCTGTGAAGAATTAAGGTCACACTTCACCACGCTGGCCATGCGCGAATCAGTGAAGTTTACAAGCGTTTGATTTCGTTATAGACAACTGTCAGGTAAGCAAGTTTCCTCACGATATTATCCTCTACTGAAGCAAGAGATAAGTTATTTCTAATAGGCAGATAATATGGGAACATTCGATTGCGTGCAAGATTCGAAACCAATGTTCGTGCAAAGTGCAAAGCATTAAGCTTTAATTGATTTTCTTTATTAAAAATTATATCATGTCAGGCATCTGTAATTAGTTATTTGTAATAGTTCTAGAAATAGAAAGTCTTATATTTTTGTTAGTAAATGAAATACATCGCTTAGCCCGAAAAGGTAAAATATTAAATTGTTTATTCCGTATTGAATTGTTTATTCCGTAGTAATAATTTCAATACGATCATGTAAATGGTCCCCAAACAGCAATAATGCAACTATTGGAAATTCATAATCGACTATCGATTTCATGACACACAGTGCCGAGGGATCAACTAGTTTGGAATTTACAAGAAATAAACATACGCGGTGAGTATTAGTCAGATATCGAACCCTCGATATCTTCCCCTCGATATCACAATAGCGTGAGCCATTTCCAGGCGTTTCCCGTTTGCATTTGTTCGCTCGCCCTTATCGAGGGTCGTAAGACTCCCGTGCGCTAAGGGGCCCGGATGACTCACTGTTCGACCAAGCCAGATAACGGCCTCAAATAAATTACTTTTTATAACCTTAATTCGCATTGACTAAGACAAATGTAGCCAAGGAGTTAATAGATTAGCGAAATCAATTCTAAGTGCATCATTTATTTCCGATTTTTTCTTCTTTTAATTAACCTTAGATGATCACGGAACTACATAGTAATCTTATACCGGAAAAATTAAGACAAAGTAAAGTAAAAAAAAACTGTTTCCGTATATAATTACTATATACCAACTGTTCTACGGGCTGATATAAAGGTATGGGGATAAATTATTTTTAATAATAAGTCAAAGTTGACCAGAATATATTTACATCCTTATCCACGGAATACTATTTTATTTTAACGTGGGTAGGCTTTGTTATCGATGGTCGATAGCAGTTGGCACAAATTTATTTTCAATTTCTGTGTGCACATACCACGTGGAAAACTCATATACATTTATAAAATACTGGCGATCCGCTTCCGATTTCGTTCGGGTTGAAAAATCTATTACATTTATATGTTACATAGCCTATATCTATCTCGAATAATGTGCCTTTCAAATGGTAAAACAATTTTGCAAATAATTGCCGTGTTTCCGTAGATTACTTTCCGCATATACACATAGTCACAAATTTCACAATCTTTATTTATAATAATATATAAATAAGTATAGACTCAGCATACTATTTAAACTGTTAAGAGATTAACGTGTCGCTATCGAGGATACGTTTCATCATTTCGTTAATAAATATATTTCGAATTCATAGAACTCGGAGACTCCCTAAAACATTAAAACCGGACAAACATGAAATTTACAAAAGTCCTAATGAAAAGGAATTGTTTTACCCCCAACGGTTTCCGGCTTAAAGGTTACTTTTTGAAACGTACGGCGTATGTTTCTTGAAGCGAAGCGAGGGAGAGTTACTATTACCTGAAAAAACGTGAGAAGTAGTTGCGTTGCGTTGAGAGAATTAGCGAGAAATAATAAAGCGCCTTCGCTAACGTTTTGACGTATAGAAGGTAATACTGATTTATGAACGCAAGTTATTAGATGTTTTAGTGAGCTGTTGCAAACAGAAGTAACAACGTAACGTTATTAATTAATTTATTTATACCCTACTAGGTTAGTACTGATGTTCTTTGTCCATATAGGGGCATGGGTTCGATTAACTTTGCAAATAGGTATGTGATGGATATTTGATATTGTTTTTTGGATGTTAGTGCATTTGTTTGATGACTCCGTAACCTAGTTGGTAATTACGCTACCTTCCGAGCGAGGTATTTCAGGTTCCATTATCGGTCGTAGCAAACATTTATGTGATAGATAAATGTTTGCTTTCGAATCATGGAGGTTTTTGAACCCATAAGTCCATGCTACTTGCAACACAGGGAATCCTAGTGCAGGGATGTGAATGTGTGAACATTTATTTGTGTATGTGACATACACAGCATAGGCACGGAGTGTGTGTTTGTGATTTATATTACATTTTTATTTATTTGTGAAATAATAACAAATTTATAATTCACTACCCCGTGTTATCCAACCACATCCATTACTTTTGGATACATAATGGGATACTAAACAGAAATGAGACCGTAACACCTTTGAGACTCCGATATGGACACAATTCATGGAATAAATTTGCTTATAGGACGCGTAAAGTTACCTCTCCAAATTGTCCAATTGACGGTGTAATAGATGACTTCTATAATGTAGTGATGGAAATTTTAAAAATTATGGTGATGAAATGTCGGTTTAAAAGTAAATTTAATTGCTTACTGTAATACCATACTTGCAGATCCATTGTCAGAAGAAGCCAAAAAATTATGCAGGGTAGTAAGTAGTCGTAATATTATGTGTGAAATAAGTGTAATAGAATAAGTTAGAATATTAATTAAATTAAAAACTTATTTTTTGTTTATGTAACCAAGGCACCTAAATCGCACGGCGATAAAACCGCTTTGAATAAAGAAAAAAAATCATCATAGGCTTTATCACGCAAACAGAGGGACAAGTTGACATTGAAACAATTATGAGGTTAGAGAACTAGTCAACAAGTAATCCCCAGTTTCGTTTAGGCCGGCAACGCATCGGCAACGATGCTTAAGTTACAAAAGTAGCGACCACTCGTAATCGCGTGGTCAGACTACTCATTTGCCGTCAATTATAACTATGTTCTAAGACTAAAAGATCTGATTTTTTCTCATTTTACCGTGAAAACTTAAATTTTAAAATTGAATTATTTTGATAAAACTAAATAATTCTATAGATATTAGAATTATCAATAAGAGTTACGTGCGCAGGGAATTGCTAAACTTGGTCCAAGCGATCGACTGGCAAAACAAGAAAAGTTATTTTGTCCTAAGCCATTTGATACAAAAAGTTAAACCAGTAATTACAGTTAAACCTATTAAAATTAACCAAACTAGATACCTATCTGCGATTGTTAAATGGTCCAAACGTTACGTTTCCCAGAGGAGCAACTTTTATATTCGAACACGAAATGTTCGTCCTATTGCGAAACCGAAGCAATTGACATAAAAATAGCAGTTACAAAGTTTACTGGAAAATCGTTTATTCGACGCATAATTTCACGTTTAGATTGGTTTTCTTTAGTTATTTTCTTTAGTTTTGAGCATTTGCATACAGATCTTAAATTGGTTATGAATCAAAGTCCTCTATGTTAAACCCTTTTGAGCATGGAAATAAATTATTTATGATAATTACCAATTTTAGTTAAAGAAATACAACAAGAAGAATAACAACATTTACTAATTAAAGTTTTTTTTTGTTTCTATTTTCAATTTTTCAATGTTGCCAATGTTTGGAAGTAATTGAAATGTAAAATAATAAAGAACTTATTATTAACTTATGATGCTTTTACTTAGTAAATCTGTCTTTGATTTAGTTGGATATAGCTTTGATTTATGTCGATTACGTTTTAAAGAGGTATTAAATATATCGAGATTCGTTTTACCAAATATAATTACTTCATAGACATATAAGACTGATGATGTCAATATTTTATATTTTTTGAAATATGGCCTACAACTTGGTGCACTGAGTGCCTTTACCGTCATGCTTAGTACCGGTACCCCAAAACGTTAATCTGTAGCGTAGTGTAGAAGAAACGAAGCCTTGATATGCGATAAAAAGAGCTTTATTTCACTACCATAGACAACACATATATTAGAAATAGGAAAATCGATTGAGTTTCATAGAAATATTTTCAAAATATATTTTTTACCTTAGTCACTATGTGGGTTGAGATGGTTTATTCCGCCGATTCTAGCAAAGGTGGACACCTTCCAGAGGATGGCAGAGCTATTCGAAGTTGGCGTGCCTTGTGTTGTTGTCAAAATCAGCGAACTGACCCTTCAGGGAGAGCCTTCCGAAACAGAGGTGCTATGATTCATAAAAGCTTCGTAGGCGGATTGAACAGTTCGTTCATTAACTTAGGTGACGTCGACGTCTAGGTGGGTAAAATATAAATATACTAAGTACCTTGCGCTCATTCTGGACGGTTGCAGGGGCTTTAAAGGGTACTTTGAGCGGTTGACATTCCGAATAGAGAGGGTGGTGGGGGCAATGCACTGTCGGCAACCTAATCTCGGTGGACCTTAGGTGGGCTCAGACGGGCTCAGGTGGGCTCGGGTGGGTTTGCTGCCTCTATGCAGAAATTGTATGATATATGTTCTTCTATGGTCGCACAGACTATTCGTCTTCCAGCGCTGAAGAACCAAACTTCATGGTGTGCTGCATCGGATGGCTATCCGGTCCACACGAGGATAACGCACAACATCTTATCAGGTTATATTCTCCTGGTACGTTTTCCGCCTCCAGACATACTAGGGAGGGCATTTGCCCAAATATGCTCTATTCGGCAAGGAGGCTGAGACGTCACAGACTGTAAGCTTGGGTTGCTTAGGCGGCACGCGATCATTCATTGAGTGGTGCATACGATTGGAGTCCTTCTCCATTAAGTATTTAGTGATTAAGTATTTAGGTACTTACCTACATGCTTTGTAACTTTTAAAACATTTCCTTGTTAAACGTCTTTTATAATTTCTTGTATCTTTTATCCAATTATTTTGTAATTTCTCTAATAATTTTATTGTGATGAATGTTTTATTATTGCTTTCAAGTATTTGTCTTGTCATAATAGTTACTTTTATTTTTAACATGTATGTTTTCGCCCTCCTATGTAACAAAATTTTTTAGATCGACAAGAAATTCAAATTTGGATAACTCAGAAGAACGTTTCTAGAAATATCGTCGATATAAAGTCTCGAAGTTTCTTAATCGATTAACACTCATCTCTTAGTCTCGGAAGTTTCGGAACGATAGACTTTGGACATTTTTCATTGTCGACTCCAAGATGTCTCATGCGCCCTAACGCACGCTCCAGGCCCCGAGGTCCATGTGCCGAACGCTGAAGACTCCGATCTTCTTGTCCTGTCTTCGAAGCTTAGGCGGGATACACTCCAAAGAAGTGACGAGTCTAGCTATAAGCTGATGGATATTACCAACTGACTATTACCTATTTTATACTATTGTAACTTATTTGATTGTAATCACCCAGAATATTTTAAATACAATCTATCTTCTAAATTTCTTTCTTTTAATTATAACACTATAAGGGGTGCGCGTCACCTAAGTAGTTACAGATATGTTACAAAATTTAAATGTAATATGAATATGTTATAATGGAATCTAAAAACTCATGTTATAATTTAAAAAAAATAGTTTACACAAGTGATTTTGTAATACAATACAATAGCAATATGTAACATAATAATTATTGATTATTTCCCGTAAATAATTTAGATTGCAGTACTGATCAAAGAAACAAATCAGTCACTAACGAATATATTAACGATCATACATATGTCGGATACAGTGATGAATACGGTTGTTAAATGGAACGCGGCTCGTGACCCAAGTGCTGGCAGCGCCGTCGCTATGTCTCAACCCTCGCCAACTTGTTCTACAACGGAGCCTATCAGCGTGAAAACGGGTGTAGCAGGTCACATTTGTGTTTCAACTGTGCTGGATACTAGGGCCTCCCTGCTGGGAACTGTTACACGTTTTGTTTGTAATGTTAATTGAATTCTTCTGGAAACGTTACCACTTTGCTCCAATTACCAATTATCTAATAGCGAAGATCACGGCCAGAAATACTGTCCAGCCAACACATTTAATAAATTCAATTCTCTCATGTCGTGTATCAAACATTCCAATCCTTATTAATATTCAATTATATCATAATCAATGCAGCGAGTGGGTGAGAACAAGACCACTTAATCCTTCAAATTTAGCTGAAAGCACGCAACGTCGAAGTACTCGTCTGTGAGTTTGTTCAAACATTTCATTCATTTGCGAATCACAGATAATAAAATTTTCAATATACGATCGTACACCCCATCCTTTATCGAACGTGACAATGATTGGTACATAAGCACCATTTGAATTTAAAATAACACCAAAATAGACCGTTTATGTACATTATGAATCTATAATTATAGTGTACATAAGATATTTAATACCTAATTCGTAACTAGTAAATGGATAGATAAAATATTTAAACTACTTCAAAAAGAAAAATTACAAGATACTATTAAAAACTATATGTATGGAATGGGCTTATGACGTACTTGATTATATGCGCTACATCTGCCTAAAATACTACTCAGGACTTTCTGTCGACTAATTTTATTGTTATAAACATTTCAATTATGGTTTTGCAATTAAACCGGTACCAAAAATAAATAGCTCAAAATACTTTTGCATTATGGTAACCCATTGAGGAATTACATTTTTGGTTCTAAGACATCGTCAAATCCTGAAATTTTGAATGATGGACTGGCATTGCAAAACATTGCAAAATGTTAATGTTGCTACAGCGAATATCTTTAAAACGCGTCTGAAATATTGTTATCTGTAAAGAAGTTCCAGTTCTTATCTTGCGGAACCATCATCAGAAACTCCCCAAATTCAAACGGGACTTACTCCGAGCCACTTTTATACACTAAAAGAAGATACATCAAATTTTGTTCATAAACAGCGGAGTTATGGTTGTACATATATAAACACCCTTTTGGGGGTTAAATTTCCAAAAATCTTTCCTCAGTACATGCTTACGTTATAAAACCAACCCAATACCAAAAAATAAGTTTCTAGCTTTAGCGATTTCGGTCGAATGTTAATAAATTTGTCAGTTAATAAATAAGAACAAAGAGATTTTACATATAGATAGATACACATTACAAGTTACATTGTATATATTTTATTTCTTTTGCAATCCAACTAAAGAGCGCGTTCCCCGTTTCCGTATAAGTAAGCAATTCGGTTAATTGCATTACTTATTAATTTACATAATTAATATGCATCAATGATTTGAACTGTAACGAGTACTTACGATTTTAATGGTTTTACTTAACACAAATAGATGAACTAGAACAACTAAATCTAACTATGCTTAGAGCATAAACATAATATAATAACGTAATAGACGAACACTCATCTCGTTATGGCGTCACCAAAACCTAAATGTGCATGTGTGTGAAAACGACAATGGTGTTTGTGACTTTTAGCGATGTGAAATTCACAACCATGCACTGTCGACATGAATGTCGACTATTCCATCACAGGTTTTTTGCTATGTTTTAGATATTCGATTATTTTATTTGTTCTCTTGATTATTTATTACATGTTAAATTAAATAATACCATGCTAATTCTTGTAACTTCTCTTTACTTCGCTTCGTCTGCTCCAAACTTAACCTTATTGGACGGGATTCTTTATATTAACATATCTTTTTTATTTGTAAACTGATTGAAATAAAACAAAACGTCATTAAAAGGTACTAAAGAAAACAATAATACTAATACTTATTGATTTTAATTAATTATTTGATGTAAATCGATATAACTCATTGCCCTCGGAAATGAACTAATCAACAAATTTTGTAGGTATAGATTCTTCATTAACAAGATGTCAGTGATTTCCTAGAACGAAATAGTTGTCCTTAAAATATCGACAGTATAATTTGTTAGGAAGCCTACCTATCTGGTTCAATATTCGAATCCATTGTTCTTTTTAAAATGCATTTACAGGAAACCTTGAAGGAGTAAAATTAGACATTAATATGTTATCACATTCGCTGGATATTGTCATATCATATTAATAACAATTATAACATTTTATCAAACTAAGGAACTAATACTATTCAAAAGCCAAAGATGCACCTTTTTTACAAGTTGTAACGGAAACTAAAACGGCAAAATATGAACAAATCTAGGTGAAACAAAAATATATATTTATAGCTATATAAAAATTATCCACTTATCGATAGATTCTGTGCAAGCCCTATACGAAACGGTATCATTTTCACCTTCACGATATCTTTTTATCTTACACATAATTATGAATAATATGTTATGATTCATAAAATGGAGCATTTACTGCATGTTATTAATTTTAATTTATATAATTTTAAGATCAACTTCTATGAAAATAAGCATCGTGAAAGTAGTATTGCACTATCAGTACTCACCTGTGTGTTGCCTCTTTGTTTGGGTTGTTGTTATAATTGACTTTGCAATCTCACAGAGAACACGAGACCTTCGTGGTTACTTTTGTTTGTCCGATAAAAAACAGGAAGATTGAAAATAAATTAATAAAATAACAAAGAGCTATATTTTGTAAATAGTTCAACTGCCAATTCTTTTGCGTCTCTTTCTCGCAAGTAGGTTTTTCCTTAAAGTTCGAAATCTCACTTACACGGTGTGTCCTCTATTACGCTAGTATATTAACTTTATGGCTTAGAGTTGAGTCTTACGAGTATCTGTCATTAGTATCTCTCAAGCGTCAATTGTCAATAGTTTCTCCCCGCCACCGCAGCGTCATTGTGACCATGATCCATGTATTTCGGTCGAAATATTGTAAAAACACAAAAATCGTGAGCTTCTTTATAAGCATAATGTTAATTAACTTTTAAAAGCTTCTTTATCTAATTATGATTGGTATTTATCACGAAATTTAATAGTACCTAAATATGAAGTAATTAATTCCAGTAAACATTAGTATGATTTTGTTAACGACGTGAATTATATGTATTAATTACTTTATGCGGCTTGTGCGGTTGTGTTACCACGAAGACACGAATATATTATGACAACTATTTAGTTACATCTTCGGAGCGTCGGCATACAATGATTTTTTAGAGAGCGCATCACATGTTTTTCTCATAACGATTCAGAGTTGACATATCATTTATTAATACGAATATTCAAACAATGTGTAAAAGCAGAGCTTATGCAAAGAAAATCTAGCGACCAGTTCCGCTAAGATACATATGTTTTTCTGTTATTACTTTAATATGATATGAATATTGGTCCAAAAGATAAGCTGAAGTTATTTTTTACCGTTCTTTCTAGTCAGCTTCCTTATCCAATGCTAGAATTAATACTTCTAACACATCATAATAGATCTTCCATCTCTATACTTTATTGTACATATGGATAATAACTATAAAGCGAGTAGACAGCTCATGTGATGGTGAGGTTCCGGATACGAAACAAGCGGTATTTACTAACTTTTTACTTCAACCTAAACAGGATAAAATAATTTAACCATTTTAATTTTTTTTTAAGAAGAAGCTGTAACAGTATGCACAAAATCCGTTACGATTGACTTGGGTGGCCAAAATTAAGCGAACTCCGAGAAATAATAGCCTTATTAAATGCTCAGCAGATTGCACCAGGAGTACTTGAGGTTAGCTCCCACTAGAGATACGAAGAGCGTAAGAAATATCGCAAGCATATTATTTATTATTTAATTATAGCTATTAAGAAATATTTGCCAATTAGACGTCTATGACGAGTTTATTGGACGTCTATTCATTGTCAACTTTTAATAAGCTTTAAATAGAAACGCTGCAGCTACCTATTAAAAATACAAACAACATAAATACATGTTGCAATTTAACAAACAACACATTGTCCCATCGATTGCAAGCGAGAAATCGACGTCATTCATCATAAAGTGATATTGCCGTTTAATCCAGTTTAATTCTCTACATGCCAATAATTAAGAATAATGAGCGAATTCTCTGTGCCAATATAGTGATTGGCTGAAACGAACACATCGCAGACTGCGTCGCATCGGCGGTTATTGTCCATTTGGTAGGGGAAGCAAATCGTAAATCATTTTGATTTAAAATCTGATTTAAAACGAAAAAAATCATTATGTTCTGTGGTAATAGGCAGTACAGGCAGCGAGCCTTTTAATGGTTAAATCCGTAAGAGCAAATAAGAGTGAGAATGATATGTTGCCAGTCAAGAAGGAAGCGGTGTGTCTTCGTCAATTGAATCTTGAATACTGGAACTAAAACACTTAAAATATTACCCGGTACATTTCAGAAGAAGGGTGGTAGTTAACAGTCAGATTAGTAAAGAACCACGTCACCGCTTAACAAGTGTCGTTAGACTAAATTAGGTATTAGTGAGCGTATGAACCTTCTACAGGAGTAACAAAGAGGGGTCCGGGTTAATTTGTTCTTTGGTCAGTATGTTGCATTGTATATACGGTTGACTTGAAATCAGTGAAAGAACGCTATCTTCACTTGTTCGTTTGGTTTTGCTGTTTTTTGCTCTCAAGTGAAAAACGCGGCAGTCTTTACCTAAGGTTCTAGTGAATTGAGAAGATTCGACAATTAGGTTGAGATGACAAATCCAATCCAATGCCGAATATCTTAAAAAGGTCTCCTGTTTGCACCATTACCACGATAAAGGTACATAATATTGTGTTTCAACGTAATTGATATCCTAAAAGTATACAAATATTTAAAAAGATAATTCCTCGCCTAACACACATTTTAGCAAATAAACCCTTTCACAGGGAAGGGAACAGCCCAATTGGCAGGCAAATGACTTGACCGGATGCTACAAACTTTCATAATTAAGCTTTTACCCTAACTTCCGTGTCGTGAACGCGACAGATTTGGGTTGTAAAAGTTGGCGCTCCGTGTGTTAGCTATAGCATCGTTTCAGCGATCAATTAGATGCAGATTTCCCGAAGAAGAAAATTCAGCAACTCTGTGATTGATAAATTGCTTTTAATATGACAATAGCCAGACAATGAAAAGACTGGTCATATGATAGTAGATAATCATTACAGTTTGCAACTTTAACCACAGGGTCGTCACGGAGTAGTCCGGGATAAAATAACCGTGGCCCTTTAACTCGCTTTCCAATACTGCAGGCAAAATATACTACGGATTTTAATACCAGGAGACGGTAGGGCTCACTAATTGACTGAGCTACCTTCTATAATCAATTTCCCATTCTGCAGGAAGATATCTGTTTTCCGAGATGTATATTAAATATTCATTTTCATTTTCAACTAATAAAATATCAGAAATAGTGATATATTTATGGTATATTTCAAAATGGACGATAAACTTTTTGTTATTACATTAATATTTAAATCAATAACAGAATACGACCTTACTTAGTATTATGGTATTTCGTTTAATAAGTTAGTACATAAGTTTGTGGATGGTATCCTGGAGGGCTGAACTTACTTCGATACAAGTGTATCCAAACAAGGGACCTGAATGTAGCGTGAGAGTTTCCATATTGCAACTAGCGCTCATCCATTCGATCAGAAACTTTGCTTCGCTTAGTATTGAAGGATAACACGGTCGTCTAATAATTTTGCTACCGAAACCGTTGAACTCCAGGTTTCTTTGGCTAGACGTAAGTTAGAAGATCCCGCACTCTAGTTGGCAGCAGCCTCACTGCTAAGCGAATGGTGCAATCCGTTCCTAGCCGGATCATATATTTACGTGGAAGATATTTGTTATAAGTAATTTTTTTATGTAAATAGCCGAATAACGAGCAGACGAGCCACCTGATAGTATATGGTCACCGTCACCATGTACATAAATCAGTAAGACTAAAAGTATCACTGATGCGTTGTCAGCCAGGTAATGAAAAGAAAGAAAGAAAATACTGGCTCTCAAGCCAAATTAAATATTTTTTATATAATATTTAATCTAGTCAGCCTAAATCTTGTGATGTCTTCTTATACCGTAATTTTTTCCTATTCCTGTCTTTGCAAGCGACAGAGGGAATCTGTATCTCCTTAAGAAGAATAATAATAGTTAACTGGTGAAAGTGAAGACGTTGCATATTACAATATTTAAATAATTTAAAATATTCCTTCATTGGCCCACATCAAGGGATAACGGAGGCGTAAACTCGAAACTAGTTTGGCCCGCTCACCGCTATTTTGATTAACAAAACTTTGCGGGCAGTCGACAGTTTCATAAATGTACTGCTTTTAAAGTAAACTAAATTTATACACTCTGTGAATTTACTATCTTGTTCGTGGGAAAGTTCACAAACTTACAATTTACAATGAGGTTACTTCTTCTTCTTCTTCTTCAATTATTTAGAAATAACTTTTCAAATTGAATATAGCCGGGTTTTCAAGGGTGTGACAACCGTTTGAATAATTTATTTTACTGCCTGATTTCAGTTTAATATATATTTTTCGGGAATTATACAAATAGTAGTTGAATATGTGTAAGATAAGGTGTTTATACATTTAGCTCTTAGAAAAAGGAATACAGATCGTCCCCTGATTAAGTGGACGTGAAGAAAACAGCGGAAACCCGTTGGATTTAGAGGCTCAGGACCTCAAATCTGCTAAGGTTGGTTGAAGTGGTATCAAGTAGGAGCTGTATAACAGCTGGACAAACGAATAGGTACATAGGTGAATGCAGATAATTTGGGGATATCGTTTTTATAATTTGATAGATCACTTCAACATCAGCAGTTTTTTTGCAAGGAAACATTGCTTTTTATTGTATGAGGCGGTTATATGAGTAAATTACCAGTATTTACTAATAACTATTTTATCTAAGTATTACTGCAACTTCTTACCATCGCTGGTACCATAGCTGGTGGAAAATGCATCAGACATTAAATCCGCCCATGGTAATCTTATTTGTAGGCTTAGAGTAAACAGTAAATAAATAACAAATAAATAAAATATTTTAATTAGAAATACGCTTAATGTACACCACAGTTAGTCTAATGTAACCAAAATAGGATAATAGAATAGAAAATAGAATAGAGAACCAAAGTAAAATAACCATTAGGGAATAAGTGTTCAAAAATTCGTGATTTGGTGGTACTTAATTGCACTCTCCATGTTAGTTCAAGTTTTGTCTCGCGACAAATAATCTTTTATGATAATAGTCTTTTAAAGAGTGGACAGGCCACGTGAGTCTATGTAGTCTCCATCACCACCATACGTAATGGACAAGCCAACGACGGTGAAGCAAGCGGTAAACCAATTTGTTTCGTGGAAGGCTTG
Organism: Megathymus violae; assembly: GCA_003671415.1. Classification (NCBI taxonomy): domain Eukaryota; kingdom Metazoa; phylum Arthropoda; class Insecta; order Lepidoptera; family Hesperiidae; genus Megathymus; species Megathymus violae. Next base: position 954,047 of record PDGT01000051.1, read on the forward strand.
GACAACGTCTGAGAAAAATTGTGAAACTTTAAAAAAGGGACAGTTCCCCACACGTAAAGGATCGCAGTTTGTACGCTTACACATTAGTAATACTGATTTATATTAATCCTGCTGTGTTAATTACAAGCATTTCCTTTTTTTTAAGCAAACGAGCCATCTGAAGAAATTTTATCACCGCTACCTAACAGACAAGCGTAACATCTCAGTGAAACTTTCAGAAACACTTTGATATGAAAATAAAAATAAATTTTGGAGAGTTGTCAGATGTTTGGAGAGTTGTAAGTGTTGTTGTATCGTATCACGCGGAAACCTCAGGACATCAATATGATACTAAGCACATTTATAACCTTATTATTAGGAGTATATTAACTAGGATACTTTCTATCCAATAAAATGAATATATTCCCATGGAACAGGATATAAAACTTGTCATAGAATTTCTGCTAATTCGTCAACAAGAAATGTACTAGTATGTAGATATGTATGTAGCAATTTCAAAAAACATATATTTAGCAAGTTATGACTTATGACTCCTTTAACAATCAAAAATTAATATGAAATAACACCCAATAACAGTTAATAACGACCCTTTCAAGTTCCAGTAGAGTATCAGTAACAATTGAAGTAATTGTGTACTATTTGGAGTGTAATATACTTCATCAGTTCTCGAGTTGAAGTCAAACTATCTTGCTCATGGTACACTCTGCAGAACAATGGAAGAAGCTACAGTGGCCGATCCCTGCTGGAGGTCGCTCGGCCACTACTATCCAATTTAATGCCAATAGTACCAACTCGCACGCGATGGCAATGTTCTTTATCTAGCCAGCTACTTTTCTTCTTGACACAGCTGTACAACTTTTAAGTACATTTCGGTTGCAGTGTTTTAAGTATCAAGTATTTCATGATACTTTGGCGTTACATACATATGTGCACGGGCAATAATTATTAAATGCCTCATCTGCTATCATGCTGCTTTGCAAATTGAGCATCAATTACAAACCAAAGGCAGGATATTAGTCAACAATAAAGTTGTTTAATATCCCAACAAGCTTTTCAACTGACCCAGTACAAATACTATTATAGGTCAGTCAATAATGGGCAGTAAATTTAAGTATTTCCAAAGCAGTCATTATAATTGCCGAGTATCTCCTGACACCTACATCTCAAATTGACGCGGGTCCTTTCCGTCCTCCTACGAGGGACATATAAATCCTAATGAAGTCTTCCTCCGGCAATGAATTATTAAACGCATTCTCGGTTTATTTTCACTTGTACGATAATAGTGTGTGGTTGTACTAAGGGAAAATTACGCTGCCCGTGGGAGGCACCAGTAAATCATTATTAGGAACTGGCGGCGGCGGACACTCTTTGTCTCTATAAAAGATTCAAGTTAATACAAACAAGTCTACGAGTAATAGGTAATTTACTCTGCACTGTCCACAAAAACCAGCAAAATCTGAATTACGTACTCACCCAGAAACCTTGAATAAGTCTGGAATATCTGCTTGATATTCGGCTACTGTTTATGATTTCATTAATATACATTATCTTGGTTGAATTATTTAAGTGAAAAAGTGACCTTTTTGGATTGATCTTTTGAATAAAGTCTTATGATAGGTTCTGAGCTCAGTGCAAGAATTTACGACCTCGCCAGACGACCCACTTGGTACTTACTACGTGGTCATCGCCGCTCATGGAAACCAATCGTATCACTGATGCGTTGTCAACAAAGAAAGAAGAAGAACGAAACAAATGATGTACTCGCTTAAACACCCATCTGGAACATGACGAGACGTTTGGCGGCTGATTCAAGCAGTTAAGCAGGCTTGGCAGAATGATAATACTAGTAATATGAATGGTTCAATAATGATACTCATAATAAAATCATTAAGCGAAACCCTACCACCAAACAGATCGGCTTCTGTCGACACTTTCGATACCTTGCTCTACAAGCATGGGAGTCAGCTCAATATTCTAAGCCGCCCCAGTACGGCCAAAATACTCACTCACCATAACTAAGACCATGCACTAGGATTCCCTGTGTTGCGGGTGGCGTGGATACACACAAAGACCCGGGAACAATCATATATCTCTTACATAAATATCTGTCCCAACTGGGAATCTAACCCGGGACCTCTCGTTCGGCAGGCAGGGTCACTACCAACTGGACCACGGAGTTATCTAAATGGGTTAAAGTAGGGTATGTAATACAGGTACATACCCTCACGTCGTTTTAATAAAAGAACATGACAAAAAGTTGCATTCTTATTAATGTAAATAAATGTTGATGATAATTAATAATAATATTCCATAAATTAAAATATTTTTTTATTAATTGATTTTTTTTTAAACTATCAAAGTTTTCTATTCACAACACTCATCGTAAAGGCATCTTTAAAAAAAGCATTCGATTAACTTATTATCGTTGACTTAGACAAATTTAGTTTCCACTAACACAGTTTTATTTCAAGGAGATAATCCATATATAGTCTATCATGCATCCTAAAGATCCATTCTAATTATCGGTAAAATAATTATTGAAACCGGTTGACTAATTTCGGAAAATATCTATTACATCCAAAATTACAAACTGTATCTTTTTAATATTAGTGCAGATGAAATTTAATAAAATCTTGGCATGTTATTAATCTTGGAACTAAAGTAATTGGAACGTAGTACGTGGTCTTATCTAGTCTATTCTCAGTGAAATTGCAAGTCCACAATGTGCCTTTTCTTTTTATTTTCTTCGCTAGTTTTAATCTTGCCGTGGGACGTAATGTTTTGTGCTCGCCACTGACGGATTGTTAAAAACCTTGACACAGTTTCTTGGATAATGAAAAATTTGGGCTTATGTACATATAATTCTTAGAAAATTATAGTTTAGTTTTAAACAACGACACAGATAAAAAACACGGGGGCTGTCGGAAATTTAGTAGAAATAACACCAGGGACTTAGACTTATTTACTTAGTCGCATTGTTATACTTTAAAAGTAAGTCTTTCGCCTGAGATATATTATTTCCAATCCTACAACCATCTAAGATTTATCAAAATTATATAAGTCAAGGAATTAGAAATCATTGGTAATCGAAAACAGATCGAGAAAAAATCTGTACCTGAGAGTTTTACAAGGTACTCCAAGGTGTATAAAGTCTACAACCAGTACTAAGACAGCGTGCTGAATAACAGCTTTTGTCTGAAAGAAGACCCGAGCACTGTAGTGGGATGTTCCAAAACTACAAAGTTTTTTTTTTCATACTAGAGACAGACAAAGTTCCATTAAACTCATCTAATGGTAAGTGGTCACCATCAACTATGGATACATGAAATGCGAGGAGAATTACATTGCCGGCTTTAAAAGATCCTATTAACGCTCTTTTTGAAGAACCCCAAATCACAACTTGGAGGAAATATCTACGATAGTTTCCCATTCCATAAACCGCAGGTCCGTTGCAAAAAGGGATGCGAAAAGCAGACCGTAGATTACTGCCACATATTAAAAAGATGTGGATGAAATTTCAAACTTAGCCAATTTGAGCGGTGGAGAAATAGATTAGAATTAAATTAGTATTCATTTACTTTGCAACAATCCGCAATCACAATGTATGATGATACAGAGGAGTTTTGATTTAAAGAAAGTAAAGATTGGTATCTACTTACTCGTACTCAAAACATTTTAATTTACGATTTTACGATTGATTTACGAGTTTTGATTCAAAGAAAGTAAAGATTGGTATCTACTTACTCGTACTCAAAACATTTTGATTTACGATTTTACGATTGATTTACGAGTTTTGATTCAAAGAAAGTAAAGATTGGTATCTACTTACTTACTTTGAGTACGACTCAAAACATTTTGATTTGATTTACGAAATTTCTAAGGATTTATGCGATTTTCAATATCACATAAATTATTTTTTTCAGCAAATGTGCAGTAACTGTATTATTTAATTCACAAAACGCGGCAATCTGACGATACTAAATTATTATTCAACAAACTAAATTGACTACCATATAAATCCTTATCTTTATTCAATTAGTGATCGACATTATTAATGAAAATATAATTTTACGGCTAAAGTCATTTATATATGAACAATGCAGGTTAGTTACTAAGTAATTATGTTATCCCAGGATAAATAACCTTTCTTGAAAAACAAAAAACGGTAATGTGTGTGTTATATGTCTACCCCAGCAAAATCGAAACCAAGCTTTCAAGCTTTAAGCTGTCATGTTTACTAAAAATCACGAGTGAAGCTCTAATATTGCGACGTATTATTTCAACTAAATAATCAAGTGTTAATTTCAGGCGCGTTCGGGAATAGCATGGTTGAACCGCGAGTCACGACATTTCTTGAGCGCTTCGGTGATTCGATCTATGGCCCTAGATTCTGTTTTTTATCGGTATGTTAAGATATATCGATCGTCGGGCAACATGAAACCTTACGACATTGCGTTGATCATTAACTCTTCCTTCACTCCAAACTACAGCGTGCTTCACTCATTATCATCAATCAACTCACTGGTCACGGATTTCTTAGAAAAAAATCATGAGGAAATTTCAGGCACCGTACAACTATGTATGGTTCCTGACTATGTTTTCTTAAACCAAAGCAAGTATAATTAATGAATAATATGCATATAATTAAAATATATTGAATAGCAGTGACAGCCTAGTGGTTTGCACGTAGTTCTCCCGCACGGGAGACGTGAATTCGCATCCTGCACGCACCTCAAATTTTTCAAATTATGCGCGTATTAGTTATCATTTGCGTAGGTGAAGGAAAATATCGAGAGGAAACCTGCACACTTGAGAGTTCGCCATAATGTCCTCAAAGGTGTGTGAAGTCTGCCAACCCTTTGCATTTGGGCAGTGTGGCATACTATGGCCTGAAGCTTTCTCAATGCGAGAGGTGACCCGGGCCCAAAAGTGGGACGATATGGGTTGTAATGATGGTGATGATATAATCTGAAAACCAGAAATACATACAGCATTAGAACCGGAGAACTCGTATCGAAGCCAAAAAGACGAGAATTCGCCTTGCGTCCAAGACAAGTTATGACATATTTCCGGAACAAATTAATAAAAATCCCTAGCTATCATCAAAACCAACGTCCATGAAAGTATAATTGCATGTATAGTATTAATTAAATAAGCAAGGGCTGCGAGACAGCGGTAATGCTCGGTAAATAGTCTGTTGTGAACCTTTAATACAGGTACGTCGGGTTAATTAAGTCGGGAGAAGGAACAGTTATGTCTTTTAATACTGTACTAACTTAATCTGTGCCGTCATTTGTAATATAAATGAAAAAAAAAGATGAATTAATATTTCTGTAAGTTTTTACATTTTTTTACTTTATTTCTACTTTCGAGATTTACGTAAAAATCTTGGGAGACATTAGAGAAATAATCTAATAAAAATATTGACTTGCGAACATGAAATATTTTGCGCGTAATTAACTTTCTTGTCATAAAAGAGAAATGGCATAAATGCTCAGCCTAATGAAATGCATTTTCAACAAGTTTATCAACAACACATCAGAGAATTATTTTTACTTTCGGCAAATCAATCACTCGTGATAGACGTGACGTGGGCACTAAGTCGAACAGCTGATTAGAACACTGACCCTTATAGAGTCCACTTTAGTGCTGAATTATGTCAATGATCTATCCAATTATGACGATGTCCGTAATTCAGTAAAAAGTTAAAATAAAGAATTCAAACAATGTTCAATTTGATCTATAAGGTAAATTTTCTTCAGAACGATAAATATAATTTCGGAGTTAATGATCTCGAAATATTTCGACCGATTGAATTAACGGCTACCTACTATGGGTCTAAAACTCAGTCTACCCTTATTCACCGATCTCCATTCTACCGAAATCATTCGATAATAACTTTATTATAAACTTTGTCGTGGGATGCATAACGAAATAATCAACAATATTTTAACATAAATCAAATAAAAACTCTCAATTATATTTGTTTTTACCTACTCTGTTTTTAGGTGACGTCGTGTTCGGATATAGTAGGTATTTAATATAATAAAATAGCCCATTAATATAATAATGGGCTTCAAGCAGTCAACCAGCCAAAGCCAAGCATCATAACGATCCATTTTTGTTACTTCAGCTTCTTCGAAAAGAATTACTACAAGAAGTAAATAGGTTAATAAAAAAACTTAAGTCAATTGAAAAAGGTGAATTTCTTGGTTTCATCTCTTATTACTTACCCTCAATAAAAATACCACTCTTATTTTTTCAGTTGATTCAAAGATTGTAAAACACAACTACAATAAAAAAAATGATTTTCTTTTTTAATATTAGCGCAGTTAATAATATAGCACAAAAACATTTGCTGGATAAGCTTGTTATAAATATACAGTAAATATGATGTTTTGAATTGATTCAAATAAATTATTATTCTATTGAATCAGTGAACCATTTAATACTCGTAGTCTGTTTGAGTAATACGTATCGACTTTCTTGTAATATAACTGGCTCAATTTCCAATAATATAACCAAATACTTTGTTCCACAAGAGATTACGTTCAATAGGGTCAATAGGACAATAGGGTCCAATGAAAAATATATTGTGACTTCAGCAAATTGGGCTTGTGACAGCCGACCAAAGTCAGATTTTTTACGATACTAATTGCTGAGTACATGCAAACTATGGAAGAAACTTCCTATTGATGTATCTCGGAGCGTTATGATAAATAGGTTCTTCAAAACTTCTGAAAAAGCACTTTCTTCCACGGCTAGGGCTAAGCTAACTTCTCAGGTGTAGCCATGTCAATAAGCGATTCGTTTACCCATCAAGTTAATGATTGCAATTATCTTATACAAACTGTAAAATAATCAATGATAGTTAGTGGTTCGAACGTCAGTCTCCCGCCTGCCTGATTCGAGTTCGATACCTGCACGCACGTCTAATTTTTCAAAATATACACATATTACAAATTCATTACCACTTCCCTCGGTAAAGGAAAACTTAACTCAAATGTTTACCGTAATGTTTTCAAAGGTGTGTGATTTCTGAATGTGTGAGATTGTCAATATGCGCTTGGCCAGCATGGCGAACTAAGGTCTTTAAAGCTCACATTGTAAAAGAAAACTCACGAAACTCACGGATGAAAATTCACGTAGTGATTATAACAATTGACGTTAACGAAAAATATTCTATACAGTCGTATATTTTTTTTACAAATAAGCCTATTAATATATTATCCAGTATTATTTTTAAAAAGTCTTTTTTTGTTATAATTTTAAGTTATTCATATTATATAACGGTCCTCTAATGCACCCTAGGTAACATCGATCTTATAAAACTCGTTTGTGTAATATAGTGACAAATATAATCTGAGTATAACGGCTATGACATACAAACCTACAGACAGTCGGTGCACCTGTCTCGTATAACGATAATAAAAAGTATCTCCATTAAATTTAATAACAAAACCTTATATAGGTACAAATGTATTTTTGACCTGTCGCGAAATAAAAACTAACTTTAGAATTCCTGTCGGAATTAACCCATCAACACATTACACATATGCAGACATACTCATACAGTGATATGTTACGGAACATTACCTATTGTATATATTGTCTATGAATGAATTCCGCCTCATTAAGTATTTGCTTATACAATATTGAGTATTCCATCAACTATGTATTTATTTCCGACGAATTCCCAGTGTTTCAAAACATTCATTCATTCATGTTCATTTTCGTGTAAATAATCCAGTATAAATTCTAATTGAGGAATTTAGGCAGTAATTGAACTATCCCTGTCTGTTTATTCAGGATGTAATTGAACGGTTTGATAGATTTCCAGTTCAGATAACTTTGTCAGTTATAAACTAAATAATAATATTATACCATAATTTAATTGCTTAAAAGGGTGTATTATTAAAACACGAACTCCTCCTTACTATCTTGGTTCCGATTTTAGGAAACAATAGAATATGATTTTTTGTAATAAGCATTAAAATAGTGTATGCTAATATTATAAATAGAGAGTGTGATTTTTGTGAGTGTGTTACGCTGAGGATCATCTCCGGAACCGCCATCTATTTGTAAATAAATCTCTTTTACCATTTGAAGAATATTCCGGGTGAATGCTTATAGATAAACAGATAAGCCCATATCATAAGAGACATTCGAACGAAAAGGATGACGTCACAAAGCTTTTAGAAATTTCATTACGTTTTTGTCATTTGGCCTCGAAACTTTCAAAACACGCAGAGACTCAAACACCCTCGAATTTAAATTGCGAGCGACATGGACATCCACATCAACATTAGTGAAACCTTGACAACAAATATTTATCTGTCTTAAATTAGTAATCGAACCCCTTTGTTTCTAAAATAAGCAATTGGACTTACGGATTTGTATTAAAAAATCTAAAACTGTCCTTGTATTCTGTCTGTCTTGTATTCGTAATTTTGATTTTGTTTATTTTTTATTGATCATCATTCTGACGTTTTCTTAATGATAATTAAAATTGTAGCTAAACAATAATTCAATTATGTTGGTAGAATATATTTTTGTAATAATTGAGTAATTGTCAGGGTGGGAGAGGGCTCCTAAAACTTGATGGACAGACTTTCGTTTATAAGAGTTGGTAACGGGCGTCCAGCTGGCGGAATTAGTACACCGTGTTTAAAATTATTGTACAATTTCGAATAAGGCTGGTGTTACAATTTCTGAGAGTGATAAAAATACAAAAATGTTGTTCTATTGTACCAATATCAATAGAATATATATTGCCAATCTGTATCTCGGAAAAGTATCCGATATTAAAGTTTCTCCCGCACAATACCGATAAACTTAACTTACAGATAAACTTTTCTTAGAACATCCACCAGAATCGGTTCTATTTTCTTTGTTCAAATATAAACTAAAAGTAAATAAACGTAAAGAGTTATACAGACTATTTCAAAAGCAAAACTACGCCGTTGTAGCCGAACTGTATCTATTAAATTTCCGTTCTTATGTTTCCTTTCGAGCCAGATAAACGGTTCAACTTTTTATGTATCTACATAATAGTCAAGCTACCAAAAACAATGGAATCCTTAACAAAACATCGGAATCTATCGCTATTCTCGGAGAATCAGTGCGTATTTCTTATAACTTGAAGATCCACTTTACTAGTTTACCGCTTCGTTACTGGCATGCAATATGTCGGTAATTCCCCGGTATACAAACACTGATGATAAACGTGTGTGGTGATTCCACTATAGAAATTGGAAAAACGGGAAATATAAATGAAATAAAATTTATTTCCAGTAGAAACATAATGTTAACAAACAAAAGATACATTTTCAATAAGCAATAACGAGTGATATCGGAGTTGCTTATAATTTAAACAACGACAAATGTTTATATGCCAACAGAACACTTGAATTTATTGAGTGAATAATATTGCTACTTATTAATTTTGTGATGCTTACAGTAAAAAAGATTCTGTATCGTGAGCACTGATTACTTTCAGTGATCTAAATAGTAATAACAAATGTGATTACCTACTGATGACCTAACTAGTTTTAAGATGTAAAAATGTAAATTTTTGAATAAACATAGAAAAGACAACGCTGTAAATTGCATTTTAGAATAGGAAGAAGAGAATATATTGAAGAAGAATATATTATTGGCAATTGGCCAGCGTGACGGTGTTATGGCCTTGACATCTCATAACATGTGAAAAGATCCAAAGATCCAAGCAGTTGGACAAAATGGGTTATAATGTGAGATGATTAATAGTTATAATAATGAAATTGTTTGTGTATTTGTGTGAAGCTGAGAATTACAATAATTTAGAAGCGGTTTTTCAGTAAAATCATCTGATAAGAATTTGGTGAATCTATTTTGTTAAACCTGGTATAGCTTTAATCAGAGGCGATTTTTCATGTCAGTTATGTGTCACCTTAGAGTAAATGAAGACTGACACAAACGGAAAAGTGGATATTGAAAAATTTTTTTTTGTTGAAGTAAATTCAATCATAAATCGTACCTATGTAATAAATCACCGTAGTTTTTTTATTCAGAGCAAACTTAGAACTGTAAGGCAACATCTGTATCTACACTAAATATTATCAAGAAGGAGCGCGAATTTTGTAAGTACGTGTGGAAAGTCTTCTCCGGAACCTCGAACCTACTTGAAAAAATATTTTACGATTTGAAAGATACATTATTCCAGAGGACTTAGACTACATCGTATAAATCGAATCATGTGTCTATCAGAATGCAACAATCTCAAAACAAACAATAGGACAATCATTGCTGTATGGGTGCTTATAGTTTTGATCCATAGATACTCGTAGACTGATTTAAGAGAAAGATTGAGAGATTATTGCAGAATTATGAGTGAGAACGTTAAATAGAATAAATAACAACAAATTGATTATAATAGTCTATAGTTAATCATTCACTTATTTGATCATTTATTGTAAAATCTTATTGGAAACAACTGTAAATAAGAATTTCAACAAATTTATGTTGTGTCATCAGTTATCACTAAGGAGCGTGTAACGCACATCATGAGTCATAAATGCTAATAACAAAATGTTGTACACCCACATTTTTCACATCAATGAACTGCACCCCTCATACCTTTTTGGTGAGTTGGCTTACCGCGTAAATGTTAGTTGTATTAAAAAAAAATTGCTTATCTTTTATCGTTTTACACGCAACTTTATGAAGTTTTTACACTGTGTTCTATTTACTGCATTACACTAACAGCGGAGTTAATATACCTATATTGTTTATTTACCAATTCGATAAAGCTGTCCAATTCGTAGCCTAGTTAGTAGTGATCGTGTCGAGAAAAGGGTCCCGTGTTCGATTCCCCGCTCAACAAATATTTATGAGCACAGATAAAAGTTTGTTCTAGCGTCTCAAATATCTTTCATATCGTAGTGCCCCGCAAGTATTGTATCAAATATGTAAATAACTTTAAAACTTATTAATTTTGTTATAAGTATTCTCGGTATAACTTTGGATTACTAAATAATAACTAAGTTCAGAGCATGTTATTTGTAAAGATTAATTAACTTTACTTGAAAAATTCCGCCAATTCTAACATCTACTAATAAAATCGATCAGTGCAATAATTGAAAGACTAAAATAATTGAAAAAAAACCATTGCACATTGAATTCTAGATTTAGCACAGTGTAAAAGAGCTTTAATTCTGACGCTGGATGCTTCCAGTTTCGCGAGCACACTCACTGCGCATGCGCAGAGCTGCGCGGGTTTTAAATTTAGACGCGCCGGCAGAATCGGCCTATTTCGAATCCGCCAACTAATAAAACCTCGATTGGTTTTTGTGTACAATTACCGATAATTGTCGATAAGTGTAACCGTGAAATGAGAATATATTTATGTGTATCTTTGAAGTGTCTTGTGTGTGATAAACAAACTGTGATTTACATTTAACGATGATTGCGTGGTTCTCGCTTCTTGTCTTGCTTTCTTGGGAACAAGGTATGTACGTTATAAAACACTAATATTTCTTAGTCTGTCATAATAAAATATAGAAACATCGAACCGGAATTGACGTTCAAAGTTCTCGTTAGCTTAATGATGTCATTAAATCAAGGGGAATTATGAAAAGATTTCGTCTCTTTTTTCGTGATTTGTGTAAACTAGTGATCGCCGACTGCTCCAAATTCGACCTTAATCATTAATTTACGTTTCAATTTGTGTTATGATCAAACTCAGTTATAACTAACAAAATAAAGAAACTCGGTTGACAAACGAAAGAGCGAATTGGGTACACAGTTTTCCTTTACGTATTATAACTGTGACATCTATATCCGTAGGATGACTAAAGAGTTTTTTCTGTTTATTAAGCACCAGCGTTTTATCTCCGACTTCATCCGCGTAGATTAAGAATGCATGATTGATGATATATGATTCGATTTATGACAAAATTTGTCATATTATTATTAATTTTCGACGATTTTATTATAATAAATATAAATTTCATGAAATCGAAAAAAGCATGGAAAAGAATAACTTATGTCCTTCCCCAGATCTCAAAGTAACTCTGTATCAAATTTAATTAAAATTAATCCAGCGGTTTTGTTGTATACCTAAGCGTAACAGACAAACACACAGTTATTTTCGTATATATAATATTTGTATGGATTATACTCGTATTAATTAATATCAGTATTGATGAGTTGCAGAGGAATCGTAAGTGATCCATTGAGTTAATCAACAGTAGATGCGGTGGAGAGTTGAATGGATCAATACTTAATAGTAGTGTAATTTTATGAGGAAATCAGGTTCCGGAGAACGGATCCCGTCCAATCCAATTCCGATAGTTAATATTGTTATTAAGGGCGTTTCGGGCGTTATTACCAGCCTCGGGTCACGCGCTCGTCGTATATCCTTAAACCAAAAAGAACTGAATTGATTCAAGGAGTTCCATCTGTTGCTGAATTCTGTTACTAAAGAGACGTTTAAACTTGCTCTGCAACTTCTTTCAACATTAATTATCTAAATTCTGCACTTGGTTGTCCAAATATATCGAAAAGTTGGGAACCAGCGAATATTTTTGTTATCAGTAGTTCGATAAGACCATATTTGCACTTCAACCTTGATATTCTGACATTAGATAGCCATTGGTTATAGGTATGATATATGATAGTGATCATAAACTATGTATATTTAAATAATGTATCAAATAAATTAAATAATATCAAGTAAATTAAATAATATTTATTCCTAGGTTTTTTTATAAACATTTTTCGAACGTCAAATTACGCCATCACTTCAACAAATCCCTACCGTGAACGGTCCCGTAAGACGAAGCGGCAAGACACTCCCGAGGATTTTTTTTCTTACTCATAGTTACAAAACGCACTTATAGCTACATATTAAACTTATGTCACAGCCGTCATATCCATAAAGTAATCATTAAGTTCCTAATAAACTTTTCACAATAAAATACTTTCGACGTGAGGTTTTAATTTACAATATGGCATTTCTGTCATTTGTAATGGAATTTTATTATAAATATTTACACATCTACCAATCAAAGAGCCACTAGTTTTATGGGAGTGTGGCCAAAAGTATTATGGGAGGAAGCGGAACATTTGAATAGAATTCGATTTTATACAAATTGTTATTTGAAATAGGTCATAATTCTAGAAACATTTCGCAGAGTAGAGATTAAGCGATAGTCGTTTTGAAGCATTTATCTAGCCTAAAACGTGGAAGACTATCTATATATTTGAGATGATTTGCTTTTATTTTCCAACAATAACATAACCATTTGTTTTCTGTTACGTCACGATCTACTGTTGTAAATAAAAATTAAACATAGTTCAAGAACGAATGATAACTCCCTGTGGCCGACGCTTTAGCCAGTTTAAACAACACAACATTTATTGTTTAAAACAATTATTTATTTGTTGCCACGAGGTGTCATTATGAATAATAATAATAATAATATTAGCAACAGGGTACAGATCTGAATATTAATATTGTAGGTCACCTGTAATTTATTTAAGTATTAGTTGGTAAGTACAGTTAAGTGGTACGATTTTTTTGGCAGACTTAATACATATATTGACTGACCTGCTACGGTATTACCAAAGCGACCCTGCGAGAGACCAGCGCTGGTTGTTTGTAGATTTTCAGCATAATGCTGTGCATTATTCATTTCGTAAAAAAAAATTTGTAAGTTTTATAATAGTAACAGTAAACTTAAGTCTTTTTATAAAAAAAATTGATTATGTTTTATGAACGTCATTTGTCACCCAGGAACATTCTTTCTGAGTACTTTGTTTTTCAAGCAAAGAATTACAATAATGATTAATTGAAAAAAAAAAAATACTGACTTCAAAAAGACGCATAAATTTTTACCCATTGTGTTTAATTTCCGGCTTTTTAACAAAATTATTTGCTACTGTCGCATATTATAACTCGGAAAGTCATCGACCTAGTAATATGGTTGTATATACTACATATAATATACAAACAAATAACAAATTGACTCGCGATCCAAGTTTTGTTATTAAAAATGGGTATTCAAATTTATCTTCAGGTACTTGGTGTAAGGATTTTTTAAATATTATGTATATAGGTTCGATAATATGTCACAGCACAATGCATACTATGTCGTCGATTTCAAAGCCATATTTGTATTAAGTTGTATATTTAAGCTTCGCACCGAACGTAGCAGCCGTCGTTTGATAGTAATGGCGGCTCTAACTGCTAACATTCATGTACTTAATGTCACTGACAATAAAATACATTATCAAAACAGCATAGATATAGAAATGTTTTAATTAAGATAACCCTAGTTTTTAAGTTGATTAGGTTGTTGCATGTATCTAGTATAGTATATTGCAGTTATTGATTTAAGAACTCATACAGAAAGATATCTTTATATATGCGTGTTATTTGCTTTTTAAAATGTTACATCCATGAAATAATCTTATTAAATTATGGAACCAATTATGTTTAACTGTTCAATAAGTAATCCAAACCGAAGGCACAAAAGTTTTGACGATATAATCAAATTTTAAACAAATTCTTTATTTTATCAGCTCATACATACTTAAATTAACAGAACAAAGTTTGTCTGGTCAGCTAGTAATTCTGTAAATTCATATGATTCATCAAGTGGAAAAGCAGGAGCGGAATGAGACTTGAAAATATTTCTAAGTAACACGTCGTGTGGTCTTTTTCCAGATTTGGTTGGAGGCATACGTCTCTTGGATCTACGTGTGCCGGCGCACGCAGCCGAAGGTGGGTCGGCGTTGTTGGGATGTCAATTCGACTTGGAAGGAGACGAGCTCTACTCCGTTAAGTGGTACAAAGATGGCAGGGAGTTTTACCGCTACGTCCCTAACAACAGGATACCAACCAGCCACTTTGGGACAGCTGGAGTTACTGTCGATGTGAGTTGCAGTACTTTCAAGTCTTGTAACCGATGTAGTCCTCAATAGCGAACTAAGGAGATTCGGGTTTGGTGCCGTATTAGAGCCAACGTTAATGTGATATATTATTAACGACCACATAATCCAGTTTGCAGTGACCCTGTCTGCTGAGCTAGGGGTCCCGAGTTCAATTCCCGGCCGGGGCAAGTATTTATGTGACAGTTTAACATTGTTCNNNNTTTGTGTGTGTGTTCATGCCACCCGCAGCACAGGGAATCCTATATACCTACATATATTTTTCTGAAATATAAAGAGGTCCTGGAAGCGATTGCCGTTCAAGCAGATATTTGTGTAGTCTATGGGGTGTAAGTCATAATTATTCTTAAACCTAAGACCTCGTCTACCCGCGATGCACCCTGCTGCACAGCTGCCGAAGCTTTGAAGCCTAATAACTCCTATTCGAAGTCCATTGGCTTTGTACTAATCATTGTTACCGCGCCTGTTTAGCCACTACCCTCATTTACAAAACAGAAATGAAATTATTTTACGGGGTTTGGTTACGGTTTCGGAGAAACAGTTACCA
This sequence comes from Megathymus violae, assembly GCA_003671415.1. NCBI lineage: Eukaryota > Metazoa > Arthropoda > Insecta > Lepidoptera > Hesperiidae > Megathymus > Megathymus violae. The sequence goes on from PDGT01000051.1 coordinate 969,528, forward strand.
AGTGGGTATCCCGATGATTTACTAGTGGACGCGAACGTGATGCCTTTGATGTTGCGAATATCTAAAGAAGCGGTAATAACTTACTATCAAGTGGCCGGTCTAGTTGATAATTGACTTTTGATATAAATAATACATCACTGTGTATACCTACAACGTGTAAATCAACTAGGTATACAGAGGATTCCAATATAATGCTATGAATATATGAACGTTATTCATTTTTATTTTTTATATTGGAAATAATAATACAAATAAGATTTACTTTACAACAATGAACAATACAATGGTTACAATAAAGGTCTTCGCGAAATATTGTTAACAAAAGAAAACCTTATCGCTGAATAGCGATCTCTAACAGCCAGCTTTGGCTACGTATAAAATAAGTAAGAATAAGAATATTTTAAGTAAGTGAAAGCCTACCTTACAATTAATAATATATATATCGATGTAAGGTACTCTATTCATCTTTGCATCCAAGCTACATTTAATTGCTCGTAATGTCGTCTCCTGAACGAGTCTCGTTAGCCCCATCCGTTACAGGTCACTCGTATCCTTTTATCATTCTACAATTATCTACAATATCATTCTACAATCCATATTGTTTCACCAGTAGGCTCTACAGTACAACGCGAGGGGTTAAAATCATAGTACACCTCACTTTCTTAAGTGGAAGTTAACAGATTTTACACATATTTAAAAACAAGATGGAAAACCTTTAGATACGCAAGTTTTTCATGATATTATCGTACACCGAATTCATAATTTGTAATGCCGCACATAATTTGAAAAGTTAAAGGTGCGTGCAGGATGCTATCTAGAGATGAGGGAGGGATTGACGTTCAAGTGACAAACCACGAGGCTGCTGGGATCTTTCATCATTCAAATGATTCGACTGCTCGATTCTGGTCGTAACGTATTTGAGCATATAACAATAATTGATAATGAAAATACATACGTACATGTATTTTGTGTAATGACCGTGCATTTGCTTCGACTTATTGGAAACCCACAACAGAGTAAGGCTGTTCTTATAATTGAAAATATGCCCGGATCCTCTTCATGCCGCTATATATGTATATAAATTATTCAACCATTAAGCAGTAGTCGACCAAAATCAGAAGTTCTTATGAGGATTTCAACCGGAAACAACGACTTAGCGTGTCCTCCGAAGTACGGAAACGCTTAAAAAGCGATTGTAATTGCAGCCAATTATCAGTATTCAGACAGAAAAATAATGATTAGTGTGACATCATCACGGAGAGAAACCAATAACCGAACCAATAATAAGAAATAATATTATGACGCATCCGCAAGCACATCTGTTGCGGGTACACACGAATTATTTTAAAACAGCTCCGAGACAGTCAGATGTGGCTCCAGTTGATAATATTATACCTAATAGATTTTGATAATTTTTCACATAATTATGTCTCGTGGCGGTTACAGATTTGGGTGTTTTTTTAAATAGAACTGTGCAAGTTTGTTACCAACATTTCGTCCAGCACGTTTATAAGTTCGTACTTAGTATACGAGCACGGCTCGAATATAAATTGCTTATAGTAAGCGTGATCCATTATTACAGTAGTGTAAAACTTACGACGAGTTTTGGCTGCATAGCGAATTGATGTGCCGCTTAATATATGCAAAGAAGGTGTTTTTGCACAACTTTGCGCTAGGCGACAGTGATGCAGACGCCAAATCACAGCCGAATCAAAACCATGCCGGCATGAGTATATATTTTCTGTATATGTAACATTAACCTGCGAATTTCCCTGTACGAGTTACCGCAGAATCGAAATGAGTCGATTAGATAAAGTTTAATTTTTGGTATTAAAGGCAATAACGGCGCAATATCACGTTTACATGGGGAACACTAATCAAGCGCTTACCTTATTTGACTTAGGTTTTAACAAGAGATGTTAGTAATACCGTTTGTGCTTGCCATTGTTACAAGCTATTGTAGTTGCTAGGAAGGCAATATTAGGACTCTGAGCTAACGAGACGAGCGTATTGAGGCACTGCACTTGACAGAATGCATGCGGCATTCAAATGAGATCCCCGAAGCCTCTATGCGCCGAGTGGCTGCCGAGGAGATTTTAGTGGGTTGGAATTCCACGTAAGTCGGAAAGGTTCCGACTTCACAAAGGGATCGTGCAGAAACTTTGCCTCTTTGTGGAAACAAATATATAATCGACAGTGCCCTAATAAAATTTCAACTTTCACATCATACAGCATTTGCATAAAAAATACACAGCAAAATACCGAAAAAAAAATAGATTAATTCGTTAGATTTAATTACTCTACATTTTTTATTAATATATAATTATATAATAAACATTATTAGTATATATTAATTTTAATTTTATCCAATAATTTTTTATTTTTTATTGATTATAGCTTTGAAACTTTGAATATTGAATGTTGGCCACAAAAATATTTATTGAATTGTTATTTCGAATGTTTTATGAAAATAAACATGTGCACTGTTTGGAAATTCATTAATTTTTAAATATGGAGTGGACGCTTAATGAAGAGCGAATTATTGTTATCGTGTAGCATCGGTGCAGTTACCTGGCGTTATGATTAAATGTCCTGCTCAAAGCCTCATCCTGATTTGGAGGCATCCTTTATGAAAGCTGCTTACTATAGACCGCTGGCCGCGCAGGTTGAAGGCTTGTATTCAAAATTGCAGGGATAATGTTCAATAAGTCTAATTAGCATAAGAATCCTTTTTAGTAAGTTCCCTTTGATTTTAAATGTTACTGTAAAATAAATATGTGTCAATTATTTCACAATAAACATATATGACAGAACTTATGACCCAACTAGGTAATGTGACTAGGATCTCCAATAGGAACTCAACCGAAATCCTCTGAGCGCGGGCTCTGCCCGGCAGGGACTACATGACCCGTCCCGCACCATACGATCTTAACAACCATCGTTCTTGCCGGGGTCGCTAAACGGACGGTTCGAGCTCTTACCGCCCGCAACCCCGGAAGTCCCCTTTTAGTCGCCTCTAAGGGCAGGCAGGGGATACCGTATCTCGTATTCTGATCCCGAGCTTCAGGGATAAACCTAGATGTGACCTAGATGTATTTTTTTATGAAGGGATTATTATTTTTATACATAAAATAAGTTAATGCTTGACAATAATCACAGCTGATGGTAAGTGGTGATCAAGTCTAAGATGTTAGATGCACTAAATTATAAAAGCCTTTTCACTCTGCTCATGAAGACTCCTACATCATAATTAAGCGGGAACACCGACCCAGACAAGCTATTCCAGTCCTTTGCAGTGCGTAAAACGAATGACGACACAAACTGTGTCGTATGTACAGGCGGGATGTTCACGATATAAGGATGGATATTCGCTTTATGGATGGTTGTTCGATAGAGGAACGGCGATGGGCGAATTATTTAGTATCCTGTGCACACTCTCCGAAACCCTATAAAAGTGTGAACTGACTAATTGTGTTTATGATAAAGAAAAACATATAGCTTGGTATTTGATATAAACTAGTTTTTTACTAGAACTGGATATCACCGTGCCCTGAGAAATTATAATTATATTGAAGTTTCATTATAGTATGTCAACTCTTACGCGATCTACTGTACAGTATGACGTACAAAATATAACTCACCGAATTTACCACATTTTCAAGTCATTCGCCTGGTACGTCAATTTTACTCAAGGCGGCGTTGTTTACGAGTTTCCCTACTTTAGAGATCATCTTTCTCTTTCGTCATAGCTTTATAACGAATTTTATTATTTCATTCTTTATATTGTGAACACGTTACGTTTATCTCGAGTTAATAGAAGACATGGAATCTTTTTGAGCAAATGATAATGAATTTTGTACGCACAATTGCACATACATGATAAATGATGGATTTGAAGCCCTGTCCTGACAGGAAGACATTCAAGCTATTAGGCCGTAATTGCTCTACATTCTATGTTTCATTTATTTACAGGTATCGCGATCTTCAAGTACAGTAGTTGCTCTGACGAATCTAAAGGAAGAGTCAGCGGGGATGTACCGCTGCGAGGTTTCGGGCGAGGCACCGATGTTCGAGACTGTTAGTGACGAGAAACACATTACTATATATTGTAAGTATACCTAGTGCAATGTAACATATATAGTGCGATGTAACATTATCATTATTCACTAAACATTACCGTTATCAGTTGAGAACTAAGTAAATTGTGGCGATTTGGGTCAAAATAAATAAGTCCGTAATTTTAACTCAACAGTAGACAGACGGGTAGTAATTGAATAAAATGTTTATTTTTTTGACCCTTGATCTCAACTCTAAATATTTAGATGAGATTGACAAATTCAGTACTCAAAGCTGCACTTATTTCAACCTTAATATTTTCTCCCATACGTGTGTAGGTTTTTCTTTTAAATATTAACCTAAAAAAGTTAAAAAAATCAATAATATATTTGTAGCAAATTTTAATAATTTATTTTATTGTTGTTGTTAATTTGTTTAGGTATAAAATTTGAAGAAGACTAAAGTCAAGATTACTCCCGAAGTATACAAAATTATGGGATATGAAGGTATCTCCCATTTTTCATTGTTAACAGAAATCGATTTTATCGATGCAGTTCTCCACATTCGCCGTTATGCAACTATTGCAACCTTGAATTACATTGTACAAGATTAATACATATAATCTAATAACAATATGTCCCTAAAGGTATTAAAATAATTTCCCTTAAGTATAGAATATTGAAATTTTACTTTACTCGGAGTATTTAAAGATATTATGAAAAAACTGGCCCTTAATATTAAGATTTTAAGACGTACTCGTAAATACTGCATTTCGTCCATATAAAGCTTCTAAGTACAACATTTACTTGTACTCTTATATCTTCCAAATTAAAATTCACGAACGTATTCTAAAATTCAGGCTTAGCCTCGGGAGAAGCTACTAGAATACTTTGGTAGTGATTACATTACTACTATTTCCTATTACCCTGGAACCTACTTCAGCTAGCTAAGCACAATTTTACAATATATCCAGAATGCATGTGAAGCAATCATGGGGTACATTACAGTGGATATCCGGAGTCGTGCAACTCCAATAACAGAATTTTGATCAAATTCCATTCAATGTACCTGAATCGTAATAAGGGTATTGTTATCGCGCTAAAACTATGTCACATAGCGCTGCGAGTTGAATTTCCCTCAATAAACAATTCAGATGTAGAATACGTCTAAGCTATCACCGACCAGCACTAAAATGTGAAGAAATTCTTTTGGTATATTTTTCCAATGATATATTATCCATGATACTATAAAATTTAAGATACAGCATATTCGCTGTTTATAATTGAAAAACCAATTGTTGTAGCTGGTAATAAAACCCATTACACTAATCTGAGAATGAATCGATCGATTGCAAATAGAAGGTTTTAGTTTAAAGGTAAATTGCTACAAAAAAATGGTCCTTCTATTATCTACTAATATCTCTAATATCATATATTATCCTTCTAAATCTTTAGTTCACAAGTTGTAATTTTTTTAAAATGTTTTTTGGCTCTGGTTTAAAGTTGCATTTTTCGATATATGATACGATTGTTTTCCGGCGTCGATTTTTAATATTTAACTTTTAGTTATTTTTTTGGACAAATTTTCCACTTTGGGGGGTGACTTATGTATTTCTGCACCTCGTCAATTTAGTTCGGTTGCGGCCGGCAGTAATCTCGGTCACAACCAAGAAACAATGATTATATAAGAAGTAATGAACAACTTCGGCTTAGTAGAATGCTTCACACAATTTTCAGAACATTACAGGAACTTTTCATATTCCAAACTTCTCTGTTACTGTTATATTTTTAATTATTCACACATATATCTACCAATAGAGACAAGTTGAAATGGCAAGTTCAGTCCATCATTATTTTATGCTTTTTTATTTTCAGATTTACCAAAAAGTAGTCCCAAAATAGTGGGCCTGAAAAGACAGTATGACTTTGGTGATCGCGCGGCACTTAACTGCTCCTCCCCTGGCTCTCGTCCTGAAGCTCAGCTGAAATGGCTTGTAAATGACAAACCAGTACCGAAGGAACATTTGAGAGGACCCTGGACTAGGATATCTCAGGAACGACCCAATGCTATGGAAACCATCCTGGAACTGAGATTCACTGTTATGCCTAAGCATTTCAAGAAAGGTGTACTGAGTATTAAAGTAAGCAGTATTTCAGAAAATTCTTGATTATAATGGTAAATATAATGTATCTAGAGACAAGTTGACATATAGCTCACGGCTACCGTGTGAGAAATTCCGAATTTGAACGGGTATATAGGTAAGAAAAAAAAAACATTTTGCGCAAGTAGTAGTAGCATTTATATCTCGTATATTTTGACTTGATTCATAACCGTATGTCTTACAGTAGCTTAATATGGGGTTAGGTAGCTAACATTGATTCAATATTTGTGTTACGGCCTGAATTTTTACGAGAAAAAAATTAAAGGTGTATTTACCGTAGCCTTTCAATACATTTGTAATAAACATTGATGCAGTACTGGCAGAAAAGTTAGATAGACAATCTTCAAACACGAAATTTGCATAATTTTATTCCGTTTTTATGTAGGATACGAGTGTTTAAACCTGAAGCGCTTCCAGCCGTTGCTACACACGTGACTTTTACAAATACAGATAATGATTTAAAACTGGTTTCTTCTTTCAGTGTCAAGCAGTTATTGCTCCACTTTACCAAGAGGAAGCGGTCCATCGGATCTCGTGGGATGACAATATTTATTCTACCATGGCAGCTCCCATAGGATTTACGGAAGAAAATCTTTCTCTCCAATCACCGGTGTATAATGAGATCAAGGACTTGGGGTTTCCACCGTTGGATGAATACAATTCTGAAGAAGTTATAGGTTTGTCAATGATGATGTAGTTTGAAATTTAGGGTTGTGAAGGTTTGTGAATGAACTCTGTCAACGTCATTGTACCCAAAATAATTTAGGGCCCGTTGGCTGATTTATTACTATTTCGAGAAGGAATGTTGAATTGAGTGCGACAAAAGAACAATCCAGATGTTTTAAGTGGCTGTTGTTGACCCTAATCAGTTAGAACTTAACTCCTGGAAACAATGCTGGTCGGTTTGGAAATTTTTTAGTCCAGTGCATTCCCTACTATAAATAGTGTCTACAAGGTCAGACGACGTCTTTTCTTTTTTAGCAAGATGTCCATTGCTATTTTAGCTCGTTTTGGACGGACAAATTTAACATTTAGCTGGCTATAAAGTATTTTTAAGGCTAGACTAGTCGTTTCCATTATAAATAAAAATATATATTTTTTTATTTTTATTTTCAGATAATATCTCAAGTTATCAAGCAAAGCTGTTAAATGCACAGTATCTATTATTGATGATGTTGTTTCTACGATTCGTCTTATAAGTATTTCATAACTTTTTTACCTTTTTATTGATATTTAATGATATATAATAATCTAGAAACCTTCTTTATTGTACACCAAAAAATATATAAGGAAACCAAGCAATATAATAACGCAATGGGTTATTTCAGCAGTGGATATTCTTATAAATAATAATTCCACTAAATATATTTTACTTTTCGATGTTCGTTTTTATTAATAAATATCTACTATATCTTAGCCCAATCATTGATTTGATAATATCATGAAATGATCAATTACTAGTAATCCACCCTCACCTACCTTTGGCAAACCCCGCGGGAACAGATCCATACTTAAAGTATCAAATACGCCAAAAAACTTCTAAATCTTTTCATTGGCTCAATGTTATACTTGTTTAGACAGACAGACATAGAAATTCAATAAAAATAAGCTTGAATAACAAAGTCTGCCTACATTAAAATATTCAATGCTATACATTGACCCTCCTAAAGTTTTATTATTTATATCGATAACAGGTTCTTATTTTATTAAATGAAATATTAAACCACATTTTTAACAAAATCTAAATGTATAAGGGCTTTGTTTAATTGTTAATGAAATTGTTTTAGGCTATCAAGAAATGGTCGATAAGTTCATGATATTATCATATTTAATCAGAACATTAATATAATAGTGATATTAAATCTTAATTTTACATTTATTTTTGTCTTAATATACCTACAAGTTATAATACAGTCAAGATAAGAAAAATCACTCAAAGTTGCCATTTAAGCATTAAATAATGTGTTATTTTTTATTCCATATAAATTCGCAATTATTTTATTTAGCTTATAAAAATGAATGGTAATATGTTGTGATTGTTAATTTGTGATTTTAGATAGATTTTTATTTTTGTTGAGTTGTGGCGTAGGCTATTTTAGTTTTCAATAATTATATAAAAATTATCGTCTAGAAAAAATACTTTGTAAAAGTGCATATAAATTGGAATAATTTTATTAATTTAAAGGAAAATGTTATCACTTGTATACCTAATGAGTATACATTATTCAATGATTATTATATTTTTAAGAAAAGAAAGTGTATATTTCATTTTAATTACTACATACTTTAGATGTATTGGGATCTTGTATTGACTCCAAGCCAGCCTTATCACCCCTTTGTGCACCCTACTGAAAAACGGTTGAGAAGATCCCTCGGAGTCCCTTAACTTGAAGGTCGCTGATGGCTTGGTATTTTACCATGTTTCAATTGTACTGTTGAAGAGCCAGTCAATAGGCGAGCCTGCGCTTCTCTTGGCGTATAACCCATCAGTGATACCTCTCCTGTTACTGATACCTCTGGAGGTTATTGAACACTTACCATCAATTGACCTGTGTACTCATTTGCCGGCTATTTAATTATTGAAATATACTGCCTATTAATGAGAATGTTTAAACAACGTGTCTAAGTACTATGTGTAAGTAAAGGATATTTAGTTACTTTAAAAGCTTTAATAAGTACCCATAAAGACACACGTTCGTTATAATCGGTTAAGCTCCGGTTAGAACTTAACCATAAATATAATTTCTTAATAATATTTTTTGTAATTATCTTCAATAATATAGACAATAATTTAAAACGTGCGCAGAGGAATTTCTTTTGCAGTGTATTCTATATGATAAACCTATATATTTATATAAGATAAAGCAAAAAATATATAAATGTTAAAATGCCTATAATAAATTATTTTGAATTTGTTTTTTTTTCTTTGGCTGTCAGAAACTTCACAGTTCTCATGGGCCTTCTCTCTGTTGAGCAAGAGAAATGTACCGTGAATGCATCTTCTATGCTAGGGCTCGCTATAAGTTTGATGAAATATACGGACTCGTCATTTTAATTATCAACGACAAAAATCGATGACTATTGTGATGACGTAATTGAACTAGGTCTTTTAAAAAGTGTTTTTCTAAAGGTCTAAAGGTTTGAACTTCGGTTACCAGCGCAAGGAGCTCAGTTTCAAATCACACACGGTTTTTTTTCATATTAAAAGATAATTATCATTTGATTCTATCTTAAGTATTAGATGGCTATAGAGGTAGAGGAAGGCCAAAGAAGCGATGGATGGATTGTGTGAAGGATGATATGGCTAGAATGGAAGTTACTAGTGAGATGACGGCTGATAGAGAAGTATGGAAGAAAAATACATGCTGCACCGACCCCAAATAAAATTGGGATAAGGGCATTAGGATGATGATTCTATCTTAAGTATCTCTCGGTGTCTACACTTCAAATTATGTGAATCGAGTCTAGTAATAGGATATAATTGATGATGATGTGGTTTTACAAAGTATGTTAAAGTCAAACTTCAAGATATACAATATACAAACGTTTCAACAAATCTCGACTATGAACAGTCCAATAAATATAGTAGATTTATTTGGATTATTTGCCATATTGAGTTAAGTACATTGAACTAAAAGCCGAATAAGTGCTTGTTTAGCCTTTCTTAAGCATTCGAGGAATAATTCATTCGTGAATTTGAAGCGAATAGTTGGAATTGTTGCTCTAATCGTTTTATTGCTTTTTTGAATATTTTATTTGTCGATTGTCATGTAGTATAAGAATGGTCGAAACACAGATAAAATAGGATATTCGTTTGACTATAGCGTTTATTTACATTTCATTAACATTTTCACATTTATCAAGATTGTCTAGGAAAAGCATCTCTAATGTTTCAATATCCGGAGCCTCGCGGACCGTCAGGTCCCCCGCTAGGGTATCCTGCGTTTCCATTGGAATTAGATCCGCTACCACCGGGGCGTCCACTTTGTCCATTTCTTCCACGAGAGCCACTTGGATAACTATTACCGTTTCCACTCTGACCATTCGCGCCTCCAGGGCCTCCTCTAGGATAACCTGCGCCTCCTTCTGGACCACCGCTAGGGTAACCACCTCCGGAAATTCCTCCACTACTTGGATAATTTCCACTCCCACCTTGGGATTGGCCACGAAGAAATCCGCCGTTATCTCGACCTCCACTCGGATAACCTTGATCTTGATCAAAACCGGGTTGCTGGTACTTTCCACCTCGGGAACCGCTTTGTTCGTTCTGAGGATAGTTTCCACCTAAGGAGTCAGAGCCTGGTCGTCCATCCGGATAACCGCCACTCCCTCCAAATCCTCCACCACCGCCGCCACCAGCACCTCCACCGAATCCTCCACCGGCACCTCCACCTGAAACAAAAATAATTTTAGTAACGGGCATTCAGTGTATTTGATGTTGTATCATTTACCATCATCAAAATCTTAAGTCACTCCCAGGCTCATATTTAAAAACCCTGGTTATATTTTCAAAACACTAGGGTTTCCAATAGTTCACCAATTGCAGGTTTTAAGGATGAAATTAAATACAGAACCACTTCTTAAACTATTATAAATTATCATATCTAAGCAGGAAATATGAAAAAGTTTTTTACCAAAACCAAATCCAGCACCACCTCCACCTCCTAAAAGTGATTAAATTAATTAATATTTCGTTCCAAAAATATCTCCGTCGTAAGCACAGTGATTATAAAACATACAATTTGTTGTAATTTAGGCAGATATTATATTTCTAATGAGTTTAATTATTAATAAATCCACAGACTGCAGTGACTCTTAACAAATATACAAATACCTGCATATTTTCTATTCTTTATCATAAAAAAATAAATAAACTAAAATCAAAATTCTGAATCTAATGTAACACTGTAAAATGTCAATGTAAATGTCAATGTAAAAACTGGTGAACTCGCGAATGCAATAAACAAACCCTCATATCGTATCTGAGGCTTAAATCCATCCGAGCCGGCCTCATACTCGACCACCTGCTTCCTGCCATCGGGCAGCACTACGTTATACTCCCCAGTGGCGAGGTCACCATCTCGTTGCTCAGAATGACCAAATTTAGTACCTGTCTGGGCATCATCCACATCGTAATTGAACTCGTATTTGGCTGGTTCCTGGAATAAAGACGACAAAGTATATCAAAACAACGTTGTTAATGGTTACTAGTGTATTAAGTTTCAATTGAAGTTTCTTTATACTTACATCAGAATCATCTCCACCTGATGATTGGTACCCGGAAGATCTACCGCCAGGTCTATTGCCAGCATTTGGTACACCGTAAGTTGACGAGGGTGAATCACGCAAAGATCCCCTTTCTCCATTTGAAGAGCCAGGTCGACCTTGTCCAGAAAACCCGGAGCCTTGTGAAGAAAATCCAGTATTTGGAGTCCCATAAGATAAGTCCGGGCTTTGCGAGTAATCTTGCCCAGAAGAACCACTACCAAGGGATCCTTGTCCACGATTAGGAGGACCGTAAGTAGACTGTAAGCCATTATTGCCGGGTCTATTACCATTACCAAATGCTGTCTGTCCACCTGGTTGCCTGTTTGAACCAGGACCGCGGTTGGCTCCAGGAGGACCGTATTGAGAACTAGGCTGATTACACTGTCCATTTCTGCCACCACATTGAGAAGGATCATTTGATTGCCCAGGTCCTTGTTGATTAAAACCACGTTGTGGTGCACCTCCCCGTTGAGATCCAGATGCCCCTCGTTGGTTTGGAGGCCCGTATTCTGAAGTTAGTCCATTGGATGGATTTCCTGAATTAGGGGGAAGATAGGTATCGTCTATTTGACCACCTAGACTAGATTGCGAGTTTTGGCGTCCAGATGTTCTGCCTCCGGCACCGGGAGCACCATATTGATTGGAAGGGCCTGCTCCAACAGGACCACTGGCGGGAGGTAGATAGCTGCTTGGCGGTGGTTCACATCGAATCATAGACCAAGCAAAAGCGCTTATAAGAAGTATCCACTGAAATACAACAAACAAATAATATTATAATACAACTGCTTTCGTAAATCAAAATAAAAAAGATTTATACATCCTTACAATCATTTTGGAATATTTGTCATTAAACTCCTGTAATATGATTCTACGTAACCAATAGTAAAGATTGTAGTGTCTTTATTAAAGTTTAGGTTTTGAATACCCGAAAAGCCAATGGCTCGTATTTATATTAGAAGGATCGAAGAGAGCGTGATATCAATAATAATGCAAGAGTAACTCACGCGTGTCGTGTCTCCGAGTTTAATTCGTGCATCTGCCGAGAATTTGGCCGTATTCACACTATAGAGGCTGGTTTTTAGGTCGGCTTTTAAACCGTTACCTCATGAAACGAAACAATAAAGAATCATCAATTTCATAAATAAAAACTGATTAGTTTGATATGTTCTATATAAAAGGTAAAAAATCCAATACCTATTTATTGAATCAAAAAAAATATATTATTAAAAACAGATAAATCGGCAATTACTTCACAATAATAAAAAATTAAAGTGAAGCTCAATAAAAACTCATTTTTTATAAACATTTAACCACAAAACTTACACGAACTCTACTTTTCGTAGCACTTGCATCTCATTCAAATCTAAACAAAAGTAGTTATTTTCTAGAAAATTATATACATGTATAATTAAATTAAATATAATACCACAAAATATAAAATATTGATTAACTTGTAAAAAATTGATGTGCCGTGCAACCCCGTCAGGCAGTACAGGGGAGCGGTGTGAGTTATAAATGCAAGCCCCTACAGTACGAGTAATGGTACAATATTAAGATGATTACTGGTGAATATTTATTTATATTCTTACTGGTGATTATTTACATCATCGGTATATAACACGAGCTAGATTCAGGAAATTGTAACTACTAATATGCCTAGTGCATCTATGACCTAATATCTGTAGCCCTTGCAAACATATACATTAAATGAGAAATATATAACTGTTACAAGTCGACCCAATTGAGTAACGGATGTGAATCTTTATTCGTGTCACTAGTAGAAGTATTGGGAAATCCTTTTGAGTCATGAAGTGTTAATGAAGTTTTTTAATAATATATTTTTGACGTATTCTAATAATGAGCCCAACCTCGTAAATAAAAAAACAGCTTAAACGATAGATACTGGTATTTAGTGGTAGCAGTGGGAAATCTTTCTTTCTTACCTTCTTCTCATTTTTTGACCGACAACGCATCAGTGATACCTGTAGTCTTGCTGATGTCCATGGGCGACGGTGACCACTTACCATCAGATGGCTCGTCTGCTCGTTTGTCGGCTATTGACATAAAAAAGGTTATATTATCATGTATTAATAAGTCGAAACATGTCACGGGTCATGTCGTATTTCGAAACAAACTTAGTTTTGTAGTATAACTAATTTAAATATTCATATTGACCTTTTTTATCTGAGTTAGTATTTTTTGGTTCAGTTAATTTGGGTAACAATTTATTTTATTGAAACAATAAATATATAACTGTGAATAAAAATATTTTAATATGTTAATAAAATTGAATAACTTGGAGACAATGGCCGAAATGTTTAATGTTACCCAAGATAACATCAAATCTAAACATAACTAGCCCCAAAAATAGGGTTCTGGCAGAACTGTCGACCCCGTAGCCCAATTAATAGTGTTCCTGCCGGCCAAGTGAGGGGTCCTGGGTTCGTATCCCGGCCGGGACAACATTTCTGTGACACAGGCCAAGTTAGGCATTTATGTCACAGATAAATGTTTGTTCTCGGGTCATAGCTGTCTATGACGTCATAATTGTATTCGTCCATGCCACCCATAACACGCACTCGTAGTGCTGGGCTGTGAGTAAATTATATTAATTGATTTATATTATGTTTATATTTATTATTGTTTTGTCTGTTGGTCAGGAGGATGTGCCACAAGCGGGGAAGGTTAGCTTGGACTGGAGAATGTATGAACCTTAAATTCTACATGCAACTTTCATGAACTGTGATGAAATTTGATTTCATCAAATTTACTCTACTCACCTATTCGTTTAGTTAAATAGGAAATTATAAATAAGCGTTAGGTACTTCAATTTACCGTTCATTCGGCACAGCACGAGCACGAGGCAGGGTTGCCAATAAAAATAAAAACAAAAGTCAAACATTCAACGCATATAATTTGCTACATAGTATTTAAAAATATTTACTAACAACATTTTCTACATATTTTTGTATATCGGAAGTATACCAGTCAAAATACTATGAGGCCGTTTATAATTTTTCTTCACGATGTTATTGACCTCAACATTACAGGAACGGCTTAGCCATAACTATTAAAACTAAAAAATATTCTTTTTATTACATATGATTTAGTTTTCCTATATTAAATCCAAGGAGATATTTAGTAACGTTCAAATTAAGACTAAAAGTTGATACTTGGTAATTAGCTAAATGAGATTGGCGATACTTTACCTCAGGTATACAAAGTACATACATAAACCATCACACAAATATACACTTATCACATTTCATCCATAAACAATGTATGGAATAAATTAAAAATACAACTAAAAATCTACTACATCACAGTTACGGCAATATTTGAATACTCTTAGTATTTGGATGATTTATTTGCGAAATCAATCTTATTGTCAGTTTGCTGTAGGTGGTTGCCGGGGAGAATGCACTCCTTAGCAGCGGTATATCCATTGTAATTAGCTCTGTATTTAATAAACTTTTTTACAAACCTTAAAAATATGTTATAGTCACGGATGCTCACGATATTTGTATTTTATAGTAAAATAAAGCATTCGTCTTATTACTTAAATTACAGTCTAAATCATCATAGCACAACACACAGCGACGACACTGGTTAATACTTTGCTAATGTCAACAGCTACGACTATAGATATTTTATGTGTTCCTCTTTTTCCATTGTTTCAACAAATTATTTACATAATTGATTCTCAATAGCTCAATTTACTCAAATGCTGAAGCTTGAAAATTATAGTTGACATTTGAATTAATTAATACATGGCCTAAAAACACAATAAATATAATAATGAATGATAATATACAAATAGTTGATAGTATCAGGCATTACTTTGCGGAAATTCATTGTTATTAAATAACTATAAATTTGCTTTGCAACAATCTGCAAGCACAATGTATGATGGTATATACATAGAACATGCATAGAACCTCCCTCCCTTCCACAAGGAAAGCATGGCCCCCGAAAGCCCGGAGTTCCTTAAGAAATACCGGTAATAAAGATCACCTATCTTTTTAGTAACCGCGCTCAAAATTGCTAAACTCAGTCAGTCATACACGCCCAGGCCATTGGACACAATCACCTCCTGGCCTAAATTGCGTCACTGAATGAAAAATTATAAAGATCTGTTTATTCCAATAGTATCGCCTTTTGTGAATACGCCACGCGACAAATCCACTCAACCAATCACGCTGATTCGGAAGAAAATAAATCCAACTCAGCAAACTCCACGCGGCTTTCAAGCTATTAACCCAAAAGTTTTCTATTTTTTTTTTCTTTGTTTTTTCCAGCCCCGTAAAAATACTATTTTACAGACAAACTTAAAGCATCAATTGCCCCGCTCGAGACCCTTGTTCGCTTCACATTCCTTCTGTGTACACTGGCCTTAAGAAATAGTTTGCAACTTTTGTAAATTGATGTTGTTGTCCTTCTTCTTGCCTCGGAAATGCTGCTCTATTTCCGCTAGGGACTTTCCTTTGGTCTCTGGAACGGCCACCAGGACGAAGACGAAGGAGAATGCACAGAAACACGCGTACATCCAGAATGTTCCAGCTGACGTCAGCAAAGACTAGAGCATAATAAAAGAAATATGATTACATAAATAAACGCACAAATACACCAAACCAAAAACTTGGATGAACCAAGAGCTGATAATATATATTAATCGGTCACGTAAATTTGTGCCCTGGGATTCATAAACGGACCCCTTTCTTTTGCAGATAAGGTCACTATCATGTATCTTTTAAGCTAATTAGGAATAAATTTACGCTTCCAAGTATAGACTATATACTTTACAACAGATCAAAACAAGGCTTTTGATGTAATTTTGGAGCTAAATTTGGACCTGGTTTCAATCATTAACTAATAAAAAACAAGGGTCGTATTTCAGGAAGAGAGTAATTCGTCACGCTTGTCCAATGCAGATTAGTAGTCAACTCAAGCTTCGGAAGTTTTAACGACATGGTTTAACGACTGTTATCGTTATCGTTAGTTATAACAATCAGAATCTGTGGCTTAATGTGTCCTCCGAGGCACAAAACCACTCCAGCATTTTTGCCACTAGCAATCACCTTAATAATGATTACTTAAGCTTACTCTGCTTCGAGTCGATGTGGAGTCTTTCTTCGGTTCCTTTAACATTACCAGCACACGCAGAAAGTTTTGCGAAAAAAGTTTTTATATATAAGACACTGGTCAGTTATAATTTATTTTGAAAGCATGATTAATTATTAGTAAATATAGGAACATTCCGATTTTCCACCACAATTCTACGAGCCAATTTAAATTATCGAGTGTCACTGTAAAGTGAAGCAGAGTCGTATCATAGACTTCATATGGCATTTAACGATGAAGGTCCTTCTCTAGCAACCGCGTACCGCTGGTATAATGAACAGTTTGTTTGGGTGTTTCAAAACGAACCAACGCTCACCAAAGTGATGCGATCTAGAAGCGCGGGTAAGATTTTGATAGCTAGATTTTTTTCACTTTGACTGGGTACTTGGTTTCAATACCTATACGAAATCAACGTAATAACAATGTCGAATGGCATACTATCAAATGCTTGCCAGAGATTTTCATTGCTGAGAGCAATAACCAAACGAGCACAAGGCTCCATGGGCTGCTGCCACGACAACGCACCCGCACACTCAGCCCTCAAAACAAAGGACTTCCTGGACAGCATACCGGTCAAACTTCTGGATCACTCTCCTTACAGCCCTAATTTAGTCCTATGTGACTATATGTCCTATGTGATAAAGAATCAGCTCAAAGGGGTTGAGTTATCGTCACCAGAAGATGCGCTATCCACGTTCGAGAAGGCTGTAGAAGAGGTGTCTGAAACGGACTGGAAAAAGTGTTTTGAAAATTGGTTCAGACGTATGAAACTTTGTATGGATCCTGGTGGAAAGTTTTATGAAAAGATTACATTAAAAACAGTTACCGATAGAACCTTTTTTTATTTTTGCAAAATTTTCTGACTTCCCCACCTATTTTAACAGAATATACAACAACTACACACTATTAAAACAATATTGTCGGACGTCACGAACACACTCGTTCATTTCGTAATTAAGTTTCAAAAACGTTAACAATTTTGTACACATTGACACGATTCTTGCGTTCTGTTCAAATGAAATGAGCAATTTCATTCAGTAATTGCCAGTTAAATCCTATTATTAACAGCTCGTTACATCTGTTATGTTGATAATATGTAAAATTTTAACATCTAATTAACAATTTGTGTATATTTTTTACAGTACAATGAGTTTTTACCGTTAATCAAAATCAATGAGTTTTATTTTATGGTTATAACAGAATGGATTCACCGCGTTTATTAGTCGCAACGTATCGGTAATGTCTCTGGTGTTAGCAATGTCCATAGACGGCTATGATTACTCTCCATTAGGCGGTCCATCTCCTCTTTTGTCAACTATTTACCTTGTAGATAGTCTTGTCTGCAAAATTTTAATGTCTGCTTTCTATTAAAATTTATGTGTCTAAAAATGTTTGCTTTTGAGTCTTGTTTCTTAGTAATGTCTACATGTCTATGTCACCCGTTGTGTAAATAATCGTAAAGCAAAAATAATTTTTGAGAAGTTTATTTCGCCATTTCTTATCCTCGACGACAAATAAACTTATCAAGATGGTAATTACATACATAAATCATGATATGATTTTTGACTTAAGTGTGTTTGTAACTTAAGTTGTATAACTTAAATAAGTTTATTATGAAAAAATACTCCTTCCATGAAACAAAATTTAAAACTATTTTATTAATTTAGTTCTTTCTGTCGTGATTTACGCACCTCAACTCATTTTTTTTATGGATGTTAAAGATACCGAAAGGTAAAATTGAATTATGGGTAATTTACTTTTAAACGATTATTTATATATTGTAACTGTAATTTTTTTTTATGTGAATAACATAAAAATAAAGTCTGTCTGTTTATTACAAATTACTGAGCGAAATAATCAAAAACTATTACAATTTTCAAAGGGTTGTTTGTTATCAACAAATGGAGTAATTTGCGAAGAATATTTAAATATTAACCTCTACTGAAAGGCTTCTTGGAACTTGTATTTGATTATATTTGTTGTACAAATAAAGAATATTTATAATTATTTGTACACATAATAAAAATATTTAACCTAAGAGAACGAGCAATAATTACTTTGGTTGCGGTTGCTATTTCTGTACGAAAGGGTTATGTTTCCCGAAACGAAACAAATAATGCTAACCTAATAACAATAAGCTAATATTGAATAATGTATGGAACAAACAAAAATATCAACAAACATAATGCTATGGAAATGTTATTTTTGCAATCTCCTGATATACTTTATTTTGATTTTCATGTATATTATTTTTTATTCATATGTTGCAGTTGCCTAACGTTGCTGTACCACGATTATTTCTAATACAAGTACATTGAATACTTACCTCAAGACTATGGTAGGACTTGATAACAGTGAACATACACAGCAAGTTTACAGCGCTCGCCATGGCGGACAGCTGTGATCTATAATGCGATGGGAAGAGCTCTCCAAGCAGCAGGAATGGCAAGCCACCGAATCCCAGGGAGAAACCCAACATGAACACCACTAAACTTGCAATGGGCAGATATCTGAGGACAAAATTATTTTATTTGATGATAGCAATTTAGACTTGCCATCATTAAGTAAAGATTGTATGAGATCAACATACTTTACAATTAATCTATACTAATAATAAAATTCTAACTGATCGCTTTCTGTACATGAACGATATATGAGAAAAAAACATTATTGCGTGCTTTTATTAACGTAATAGAACCCAAAATAGTGCTTGTTAGAATTTTGTCTGCTTGTGTGTTTGTCTGTGCATTTGTTCCCGCTAATCTCAGAAACGACTTAACCGATTTCGTTCTGATTTTCACTAAATATTGCAGTAAGCATCACTTAATACTTAAAGTTTGTTTATTGCAATCCGTCCATAAATAAAAAAGTTATAAATTAACAGAAAATAATATAAGGCGTTGTTTTTCTGAAGCGAAACAAAGTCAGTTTGCTAGTATTAAATGTAACGACATAAAATACTAACTTATAGGTATAATATTTCCTAGCAGACAACTGCAAGGTACGAGTACACAACATAGACGTAGAAATACAAGCAAATGTATGTTAAAACACTGATGAAGAATTCGTTTATGTCAAAATATAAATTACTATTACAGTTTGACATGCCTTTTGAATTAACAATGTTTTTAAAGAATGGTCTTTCTGTTTGTTCTTTATTCTTATAGAACGGATAAGGAATTAGCGTATGAAGCATATATTGCTTTAAAAAATTATAATACAAATGTAATGAAAATTTTACTAATATCGCCCACTTCAAGCCTTTTTTATATTTTAATCAAGGAATCTTGGAATTTTCTACCACGTTATTACGTTACTTATTTCAATAAAAATCATCTAATAGGTAAGTAACACAAACTTTCTTTATTTGTAATAACTGCCCAGTCGACGACGGAATGAAGTACTGAAATGCTTTAAACCACTTTAACACTAGCTTATATATGCCTTATAACTTAAAAAAACCCATCCCTGAAATAATAAAATGTGATAAAAATAATAATGCTGAGCACCTGACAAGAACGGCTGGGCAAAATCAACACAAACAGAATTGCCGGCGCAACCATTGTGTCTTAAAAGTAATTGGTAAAAATATTATACCTAATGAGCTTAGTCTGCTTCTTGGTTACAACTGAATACTAATCGACGAATGTAGGAACAAGAATCGTGTCCGTCAAAAAATAACAGCCAATTATTACGAACATTCGCGCCGAGCTGACCGGATTGAGCAAATTATTCACTTGGTGGTTGTTTGATTTTAAATTGCTTGGGGCTGGGACGATATAAGTGCCATTTTGTGTGGTGACGTATGACGTACCCAAGTGTTCTAGTCAGCAACTAGTGCCGCTTTAGGGTGTGTTTACAATGAGGCACAGAGGATTTATAAGGGGACATGAACGTTTCCTATAAGGCAGAGAAATGAGATGAGCTATCCTTATCCGCTAATACCACGTGCGGTTGTAAAGTGTATGCACCTATTCCATAGAGATAATACATTGTCATTGTGTAGGAGTCACTACATGGATGATAGTTCTCAGTGTTCTTAACATGGATATTATAATCAACACCGGTTATCACACCACGTTTCTGTAGCACAAATTCGCATGGCATATAATTTGTTATGATTTTATTCGTTTATAACAGTTTTCATTGAATCGGAGCTTACTAATGTCTCCGCTTAAGTACCCTTAACTAACGTCTCCGCTTCGATGAAAACGCAGCCTTACGTGATGACGCAGGGTAAGTGTCGGCTAAAATAAGCAATCCGAATGATTTATCTGAGTATGAGAATAAAATATTGCAAGGTTGCTAGAATCTTGATGCAAAGAAAATCGATAAGGCATAGAGTACGTGCCCAATAATGAGAATTATTTTTGGCTGTTGAGAGTGTAATGTATTCATTAGGTAGGTACTATTGTACCTACTAATAATTTTACGACCCAAATTTATGCGAGCCGATAAATTTAGTGTTACGTATTAAACATTAATAGGAATTACTAATTCTAATATCTTTAATATTCGTATAAAATTGGAAAGATTACTATTCGTTCTACATTTTTACTTTGTATATAAAATATTTTCAATTTAAAAAGTTTATTGAGCAATAAAGAAGTTGTAACGGGACTTAATCTGTTTTAAAAATATTAAATATGCTTTAACATCGATAAAAATATTTTTTATCGATATTTCTTATTATTATCGATATTATTGACAGTCTTTAGATATTACCGCCTGTGCACGTCCGATTATAACTGGCATATCATTTAATCAATTGAAAGGATAACGACAAGTATGAGTTACTACAATCCTCACCCAAACCAAGACTCATGAGCAAACTCAAAGTAGAAAGCAGCTCCCATGGACACCATCGATGCACACATCGTCACAGCAGACAGTAGCAGCAGAGGTCGTCGGCCTGTGCGATCCACCAGCATGGTGCTTACGGCGTTACTCGCCAGCTGAACTGCACCGATTATTATCGTTGCAGTCATTGCATCTAGGGTACTTCCTGTGGGAAAATCATGGTCAAATTACGTAGAATTCTTTAGATACATTTAAATTATCGATCCGGTACGGAAGCGACTTGGAATCCATTTATAACAGATAAATATTTGTTTTCGGACGCCTTCTGTGTGTTTATCTGTGTCAATTGCAATATATAGAATCCTAGTAAGAGGATGTGATTGTTTGAACGTTTATTATTCAGAATATTTATTCTCAAAGATCTCACAATCTCGTCGCAAACTAAGCTGCCAAGTTTGTTTTGTAAGATTACAAACTCACCACACTGACCAAGCCTTTTGGAAGAAATATACACGTTTTATGAATTCACACTAAGGCCTTTCAACTTTATGATTTTTTTTTAATGCAGATAAAGAAAAAAATTAAAAGAAATCGTGTATATTAGTCGATAGTAAATAGTTAGCTCTTATTACCACTTCCATAATAATTTCTTTTGTTACTAGGTTTTTTTCGCAACTTCATTTGCTTTGGTTTTAGAATTAGGTCCAGAGAATAATTAACCATAATATATATGTGCGTAACAAAAAAAGCAAGTTTCTGTGACACTTTCGCCATAGAATGATGCTATCATACTATTGATATTTTAATGGGTTATTACATAACCTACAACAACTACGTTTTCATAACTGTATTCACGTATACAGGCGCCATCTAGTGGATTTATAAAGAATTATATAAAACAACAACATGAAAAATGTATTATGGAACAAAAGCTAGACGTTTTGATACGTCCTGTAGTTCGTTTTTTGATAACCACAGGAACCTACATTTTAATGGAACAAAGTACTTTGTCCATTTCAAAGTGATAAACTATGTGAGTGCCAAATTTTGTCCAAATCAGTTCAAATTTTTTACGTGATTGAGTAACAAAAATCCAAACATACCTACAAACTTTTACATTTATAATGTTAGTTAGATTATTGACTAGTACCAACCTTGCTTCATTAGGAAAAACCTTGTATGCAATGGTACTATAATATTTATCCTTATCAGTACAAAAAATACATACACACGAACATACTTGTAGAGGTTCGTTCTTTTTACAAGTCGATTAAAAAAATACCATATCATTCACATTTTTTTAGCATTGTGCTTACATAAATTAGCTTCAGGTCAATGGCTTATTAATTGACAATAACAGACAGACCGTTCAAATTTATTTTTTGATTAAAATATACACTATTCTAATAATTTCCATCCATTAAATAAAGTTTCAATACTAGACACTAGGCACTAAGTACTGTTTGATCACTCAAAAGGAATAAATTTGAACGAATGAAGTTGGAATACTAATAAAGATAAAAGTAGGATTAGTGTAGCAAAGCAAAATGTGATTTCGAATAAGATGAAAGCTAGTAGCTTAGCTAGCTAGCTAAATCTTGGCTAGATTAGAAAGGAAATGATTGGGTTGTTTGGCCACATTACGAGAAGCGATAAAAAAAGGTTAACGAAAGAAATATATAACTTTAAAATAAATCAGATGTAGTATTGGCCGGAGACTCAATTTACCAATTTAGTGATCGAATTAAAGGTCAGAAAAGACCTATAACAAGCGATGTGGGGACTATTAAAGACATATGAAAAAGCTGAAGAAGTCGTTGTGTCATGTTTTTGACAATCTATAATTTTTACCATTCTGGACGACAACACAGGCATGAGTATACATATAATAATGAGTACGCATTTATAAAATTTACAATAAATAGTAGATGCAACAAAATAGCAACTGACAGAAGCCAAACTTCATGATTCGAAATGCACTTTAAAAAGTTGATACTATGTAGAATCGTAATAGTACGATTCTTGAAGAGATACAGAGCGAGTTACTATATCTACGTATAGACTCGTATAGACGTACAGACGTATAACTCGCTCTGTACCTCTTCAAGAAAACTAATGGTTCAGGCAACATTCGTGTATAGCCTATGTCCATCTGAAATAAAGTATCTTTCAAACGGTAAAATAATTAATCAAGCAGGTGGCGTGATTCGGAGTTTACTTTCCGCATATACATAAATTCACAAAATTCGCACTCGCACTCACTCTCTGTAACATTACTATATAGGTAAACTTTGTTATTCGGATGTATAAAATATAACACTATCATGATACATTAAAATCCGTCTTGTAGATTTTGCGTAAAACAATAACAAACATTCAACGTTACAAAGATTTGCATTATAATGACAGTAATGACATATTTGATATCACCAGATAACAGACGTTAAGCATGTCTTCAGTTTTGACATTTAGGTTTGCCTCTAACATTGAAACGACAGTAAACAAATGAATTCGTCAGGTGAAACTGTAATATTGTAATACAGTTTTACTAGTACGGAGATCAGAATAACTCACCGTCATCTACTCGTATCTATCTAATATATAAAATTCTCGTGTCACAGTTTTGGTTACCATACTCCTTCGAAACGGCTTGACCCATTTTGATGAAATTGTATATCTGTATTCAGTAGGTCTAAGAATAGGCTGTTATCTGTTATTTATTTTTATACCCCTAAGTGATAAGGGTGGTCCACCCCAAATCTTTTTTTTTATTTTTTGGATAAAGTTTTTTATTTTTGTTTTTTTATGATGTGGCATTAAAAATACATACAACCCTAAATTTTCTCCCTTCTACCATCAACGTCAATTTTTTAATAGCGATATTAGTAATTCAATGATTTTTCAACCCAGGTCGATAACTGTTTAATTATCACTTGATCAGTTATCCCCGCCAGGCGTCTACCGGTGTCACTACTGACCAAGAAAACAGCACGGAGTAAGGAAGAGATCTCTTTTCTCACTACCTACAGTATTCGGCTATTATTATTATTGTTTGTGCATCAGTCGTAATAGTGACGCTTACAATTATCATTTTACTATTTCAGTGTTATTTTCAAATAAATTTATCATTAATTCGTATCACACCATGTTTTTCACACGGACAATTACACGTGGCATGCTCTCGAATGGGCAAATCATCCAGGTTATTTGTGTTAGCTAAGATTGGATACCAAAACATAGTATACACTCTATTGCGTTAAAGGATTGATATTATTTTTTAGTAAAATTATTATAATTTGCGATGGATATAAATAATAATTTAAATGGCAAAACAACGGTTGCCGGGTCAGCTAGTACTAATAATAAAATTCTAACTGATCGCTTTCTGTACATGAATGATATATGAAAAAAAACATTATTACGGGCCTTTATTGACGTAATAGAACCCAAAACAATAGTTGTAAGAATTTTTGTCTGTTTAACTGTTTGTTTGTGCGTTTGTTCCCGCTAATCTCAGAAACGGCTTAACTGATTTCGTACTGGTTTTCACTAATGTATTGCAGTAAGCGTCACTTAAAATTTAAAGTTTGTTTCATTGCAATTTGTCCATAAATAAAAAAGTAATGAATTAATTTATGTATTTCTAATTCACGAAACGAGAAAAACCCAGAAAAATGCATGTGCTATCTTAAAGCGTAAGTTAGTTTTTCCGAAGCGAAGCGAGGGCATTTCCTAATGATAAATAAATCTGATTCTTTATACGTCATACTTATCTAGTAACAACTTTAAAACCATTATGTCACTACACTTACAAGCTCGACATAATTGAATGTCGTACCTAAACTGTAACCATAAAAAATAATCTTATTTATTGTGAAATACACTTCAAGTCTTTAAGCGATTAACGTAACTGCAATGCTTGTCGATAATGGTTTGAAGCCAAAAGATAATAAATATAATGAAGTTAGGTATTTAGACAAATACATAATAATAATTACCTGCGTTTCGAAATATTTCAACAGTGAAAAATATTACGGCGTCAATACCGCTCAACTGCTGGAATAATAGAAGACTGAAGCAGACGATAAGAGGCTTTATAACCATGGAGGTGCAAAATACTTCCCGGGTGAACAAACTCTTCACTTGTTGGCTTGGGTTCGGCTTACTGCAAATATAGATTTATATGGTTATAATAAGTTTTATACGCAGAATTAAATGCAAGCACATCTTGTACACTACGAGAGTGAAAACACAAAAGACACATAACACAAAAACGAAAATTAGAAGAATTTTAAAAAGTGATAATCGATATTATATACAAAGTATATATTATTTCTATCTCAGAAGATCTAAATTAACATAAATTTAGACAATTAACGAATATCCTCCTGACATAGTATTATTATATGACAAAATATCTATCTAATATATAAAATTCTCGTGTCACAGTTTTTATATGTATAAATGTTTATATGTATATTCAGTAGGTTTGAGAATAAGTTGTTATCAATTTTTATACCCTTAAGTGATAAGGATGGTCCACTCCAATTTTTTTGGACAATTTTTTTTTATGATGTGTTATTAAAAAATACATACAACCCTAAATTTTCACCCTTCTACCATCAACCCCTATTTTTTAAAAGCGATATTAGTAATTCAATAATTTTCAACCCAGGTCGATAACTGTTTAATTATCACCTGTTATCAGTTACATGTTATCAGTTATCCCCGCCAGGCATCTACCGGTGTCACTTCTGACCCAGTAAACAGCGCGGAGTAGGGATGAGATCTCTTTTCTCACAACCTACAGTTTTCGGCCATTAATAATGTAATAGTGACGTTTACAATTATCATTTTACTATTTCAGTGTTATTTTCAAATGAATTTATCATTAATTCATATCACACCATGTATTTCACACTGACAATTATATGCGACATGCTCTCGAGTGAACAAACCATCCAGTTTGTTTGTGTTGGCTAAAGATGGGATAATAAAAAATATTGCACACTCTATTGCGTTAAGGGATTGATATTGTTTTTTAGTAAAATTATTATAATTAGCGATATATATATTCAATATGGCAAAACAACGTTTGTCAGGTCAGCTAGTATCTATATAAATAACATACTGTACTGTATTAGTTTGTGAAGTGCGATATATTTTAATACAACCTTCGATTAGCCAATATCCACCATTTATTATCTCGAAAGAGTAATAGCAGTTGGCATAAGAAGTATTGTAGATACAAACAAATATTAAGTCATCATATTCTGATTCAATTTTATACGCATCATTCGCGATTAAATCCCTGATTCAATAAAAAAATATTTTTATTTTGTAAACGATTCAATCGTGATAATCTAAATTATCTGCAGGAAAAAAACGTAAGTATAAAATTAGTGTTTCTATTTGATTTAATGGACCTATCATTGTGTCATTGTGTGCTTGTAATAGGTGTTATTGTGTTGTAGTGGGTTTGACCTCGGAAAAAATTATTTATACCCACGCCGACATACATGTTTGTATAGCAAATCAGTATAAACTGACATCACACAACAAAATATATATTCAATCTTTTTTTATGTTAATATGCGACAAACAAGTAGATGGTACCTGATGGTAAGTAGTCACCGTTGCCCATTGGCATCAGCAAGACCAAAGATATCACTGATTCGTTGTCGGCCAGGAAATTAGACGAAGGTAAGAAAGAAAGTACTGGCTCTCAAGCCCCCAGCCGGAACACAACGAGTCGTTTGGCAGGTGGCTCAAGCTTAAAATAATCCTTATGCGAAGCTCTACCACCAAGCAGGTCGGCTTCTGTCGCCTCTTACGACACCCTGTTCTGCCAGCTTTTGATTGAGGGGAGCATTCTAGGCCACCACAATATATATTCAATCTGCTAATTATTGAAGTATATGAAGATATTTAATATGTCAATCTTTTTTATCTATAGTCTAATAATAAAATTCCAACTGATTGCTTTCTGTACATGAACGATATACGAGAAAAAATATAATTAGGGGCCTATATTAACGCAATAGAACCCAAACCGATAGTTGTTAGAATTTTTGTCTGTTTGTCTGTGCGTTTGTTCCCGCTAATCTCAGAAACGGCTAAACCGATTTCGTTCTGGTTTTCACTAATGTATTGCAGTAAGCGTCACTTAATACTTAAAGTTTGTTTCATTGGAATTCGTCCATAAATAAAAAATTTATGAATTAATATATGTATTTTTAATTTACAGAACGAGAAACACCTCAAAACATGCACAAGATATCTTTAAGCGTGAGGTAAATTTTCCGAAACAAAGCGAGGGCATTTGCTAGTTGTATAATAAAAACATATAGATATAGCTTTTAGAGTCTGTCCTCCCTTTGGGAGTTTCTTATTGCTTCTTCTTCCGCGACCACTCACGGTAGAGCGTTGTTGAAGTGATAGCATTTTTTCATTAATTTTAAATTTTATTTCATTATTAAACACTTACTCAGTTTGAATGTTTTCGTCCTTGACTGTCGCAACAGCGTGTGAAGAGAGATGGAGCCATTTAATGGATTCAGACGCATCCAAACCTCGTCCCTGCAGCCATACCGGAGACTCAGGCAGTGGTAAGAGAATCACAAACAAGGCCACTGCGAATAAAACCTAAATTTAAAATCACATGTATATCACTGACAAGTGGCACGCCGATACAAGAACAGACCACTCCAAAGATATGGGAAATGGAGGATCGGAAGAAGATACTTGAATATGAAGTGTTCAATATCAGTATTTAGTGTCACGGATAATGTCAGTATTTACTGATGAATCTTTATCATACAAGTTAACAATGAAGTGAGATAAAAGTCATATTCCGTCACCTGGTCAAAATAGAGTAAGCCGACTTTTCTCGCTTTTGAAATCATTAGGAAAAACACTCAAACACAGGTAATGTTAAAAACATTTCAATTATTTGAAATTATGTACTTATTATAAATAAATTATGGCTTGATAGGGCGACCGAAAACATTGTGAGAGTAAATTCGAGCTCGTGTAATGGGATGTGATGATGAAATAGACGATATGACATATTCTTTGTCTTACCTTTTTATAGCTTTGCCGTTACTATAGTAACTAAGCATTCAAAGGGCGGGTCATTTAAAAACAGTTCTTTTTATACATCTATGCAATCTAACACTGAAATAATTACTCCTATCGACACTTCGTAAACATCCGTTTGGAATTAACCAACAAAATTACCAAACTGTCAACAATTGAATTTAGTTTTGAATGTATGCCAATTTGAAATTAATTGCAATACTGCCTGTATATTGGAAAGCACGAAAAGTTTGTTTATAATTAAATTTCTATCACACGACCCAATAGTTCACTTTGGTAATTCTAACTACTTAACCAAAAATCCCGTATTCGAGTCCCAGATGTAACAGACGTAGATGTAATATTGATGAATTATAAATTAACGAATCTCTAGTAGCCCAAGCGTTCCAACTCTTTTAACATGTAACTGATACTCTTGATTTTTAAATTTATATCAATATTTCATTCGAATCATACAAATCACAAATTAGACTACCAATTTTACAACTAGTTTGTTTTAGGTTCTTATATCACAACACATGACCCTAACATCTTCGCGCACTGTTACAGTTAAATGTACAATGTCCTAAGGTTTTATATAGGTTTGAAATTATACGTTCCATTCCAGTCCACAACAGTAGCATTACAGCTATCTGTCACCTACTTCAAAATGGGCTTTTATACCTATTTTTATAGAAACGACAATGTTAATTGTCTGCAATGACGCCCCCTATACCGATTTGTATTGACAATGCTTGCAGAGTGCGAGTTTCCGGATTTGATTTTCAGATAAATGTTTGTTCATGTGTGTTTGTGATGTCATATTTGTATCCGTCCTTGCTACCCGCAACGCAACTAATGTTTGCTCAAGGGTGTGAGTGTGTGGCCGTTTTTATTTATTTCATAACTGGGCTATATTATCCTTCGCTATTTTCAAACAAAACAAAAGCATAAATAAAACATTGTAGTCACCACAAAACGTAGCAGAGAGGAAGGCCAGATGTCTCCAATGTAGCCAGTTGCCCGCCACGTAAGAGATGAGGATCCCGAAAGACATGGACAGCGTGGGCAGAGACCCCAGCCGACCGCGGATTTGCGGGTCACAGCATTCGCTTATCTGTCGTAGATAACTTTTTTACATCTAAATTCAAATTCAATATTAATATATATATATATATTATTATAGAGTATGTATCTATTCGATAGAGATAATACATTGTCCCGTACATACTGACAGATAAGGTAGTTTGCCAAGTGGGGAATCTTATGATGAACCGGTGAACTAAATATGTCTTGTGACGGGCTAACTACGGATCGGACATATGCCAGCGTCGAAGGCTGTATTTAGTTGAGAGCTAGTAAATAAGAGCTACAAGCGTTCCTTATTATAAGGATCTTCGGACTTTACATTTATTATAGATATTATATCATATCGTCATTGTATTATATCGTTACTATATTCGTCACAAGTAGATATATATAAAATGATTGTGTTTTAACGCAGGATTTGGGTTCAAGTTTTGCATGCAATCCTAATTTTTTCAAAGTAACGTGTGGAACACCAATCATTTGTCATTCGCTTCGGTAAAGGAATCACCGTGAGGGAAACTAGTATAGCTGAAAGTTTACAATGTTTGTTAAGTACTGTAAAAGATGAGCACTGTAAAATAAATTTGGAAAAGATGTTCTTTCCCTGATTGGCATGGCATGAGTAAGTATTAAGAAAGAGAATTATAAACATTTAAAATTGAAATCTTGATTCTTTATGAAGTCGTTAAAAAACTCTTATTTACGATACGGAATGCTTAATTACGTGAATGCGATTCGTACTTGCCGGTATTTTCGTTCAGCGATACAATAATATAAGGTTTTCAAATTATTTCACGTGGTAAATAAAATTATCGTTATCACAGTACGGACGTCAATTTAATAAAAGCATCATAAAATTAGTTTATGTTTAACTCAATTTGATTGGCTGCGCGAACATGTGGTACAAATTATGGGCAATATATTCAACTGCACTTTCATTTTTTTATGCTTAATTAAAATCACTGCTTTTAAATTTCTACTTTATTTGTTTACAGTACTATTAGTATATGTATATAACTGAATTATAACAAGTATAATACCTATTAAAAAAATCATTGCAACTTTATATTTGAATACAATTATATTATTTTACGTATCATAAAAAATATACCTACAGCTTACACTTTAGAATAACGTTTTTGTAAGTCCATACAGTGCACTTTAAACTACAACACAAACATCTCATTGAAGGGCCTCTATTGTGTCAGCAACAAACAACGACAACAACAAAGAACAAAGACAAAACAGTTCCATATTCACCCGGTATTAATACAGGGATATTCATTTATAGTAATTCAAAATTAATAGGTTTTGAAGAGATACAATTTTTTACCTGAATACATATATATCTGTCCTAATATCCCGACAACAAATTAAGCTCGTGACCCTTCGCTTGGTTTGCAGTGTACTTACCAAGTGAGCTATAGGACTGTCAATTTATAAAAGGTAAAGAGTTTAGGATCCAATTGGATACATTTCTGGTCCCGATCGAATTGAATTTTCACATATTATAAAATTAAAATTTGCGAAACTCCTATAAATTTTTCAAACCGGTCAAATAGAAGCAGTTCTCTTACTAAAGCTAACATTAAAAGTATTTATAATAGGCTTTTATAAGCGCTAAGTGTTGAACATCTTAGACTTCTTCACCTCTTACCGTTAGATGGGATTGATGTCAAGCATTAACTTATTTTATGTAAAAAGAACATTATCTAGTGATCTATTTATATAGGTATTAATTACATAGATAGTTACAAGACGATATCTTTCAATATATTTCATTGTAACTCATTTTAGTTTGTCAATAAATATGGGCAGATTTCACGATAAACTTAAAGCAAAAAGAAATTTATAATTACTTTTTATTGCAAACTTTGAAAAATTAGAAATCTATGCAGAATTTTTAACATATATCTGCCTTATGAGATGCTGACATTAAAATAACTTATCGATATTGATTAAGAAAATTCAATTTGGAATTTCAAGAGACTCGTATTTATCACCTCAAAATTGAGATATAAAACACCCCTAAAGTTTAAAAAAGGAAACGTAACATTTAAGGTGAGTAAGCGAAATATATCAGCACACTTCATTAAATCGCTGTGTCAGTTACCTCCCACAATGAAATAAAAATTTACGAAGTCCCTTTTAACTCAAGTTTTTTATATTTTTTCCTCATTAAACACGGACAAAAGTTTATCAGATATTCCTATTGGGTTTAACTCGAGTGTGTAGGAACTCAAACGTACTGTTACGTGTCAGGATCCGTAGGCTCGTAAAAATGCCACAATAGTTTCGCAGAGTCTTTATTTTACTTCACACACACTTCACAATCACAGTTACACTCGTAGATCGCAGGTATTCGCTTCGTAGGGAGAGAACTCTTCGCTTCGTATTCGAAAACCGAATGCCCTGTGGGCGACCCTGCCCGCTATTTATACCGATTTCCGGGCTTCCAGATTTTTCCACGCCCTTCGTTGAAATAAACGACAACAACAATAATTCCCGAAAATCGACATAACAATAGCGGGTCAGGTAAACACCCTCATTTCGGCCCTCATGTACCTAAGATTTTACCTAAGATTGGCCTGAAGTGACCCAGGTAGTTTTTATTACTACCTGGGTTTCTCTTTTATTGCCTCCATTGTTTTTTCACCGTAACGGTCGGCCACCCTTCCAGATACTTCGTAAGCCTGCCGACTTCGAGAAGCTTCGTAACAGGACAAATAACGTTTTTTGGTTACATTTTGACAATTCTGTTAAAAATCACAAGCAATGAGTAAAAGTCTTCGTCTAACGTTAAGTCCAACTCTTCCCTGCTCATGGTACCTTATTAAGTAACAAATGTCCATATTACTAAAGGTAACTCTCCTCTATAATATCCAGTTTAATCCCGTAAGTCTCTTTATCTGCCAGGTAACTGTTTTTTTTATTCAAATGCAAAATAATAATTTAGGTATTTTGTAAATACACTTGCGGACATCATGTTTTGCTTCTACTAGCATTTCAAAAAGATGCTTTAACATTGACGAGAAGGAACTGCGAACGATACTACTGAGCAAATGTTTTACATCAACGTATGAAAATTATAAAGTAATTTTTAACCCGCGCGGAATTGGTTGCGGCATAATTATATCTAGACCAATCCTTTTTTCTACGCATTTATTACAGATTACAGTTAAATAAGGGGCTATTACGTCTATTCCATTATTTATAATTTTATATAGACATTTCTCACAAGGCACCCCCCGTATCTTTATCTTTAGTGGCCGAAAAGTTTCAACTTTTTCTGATGTTGTAGTATGTTTAAATTCAATATAACACCAAATTCAGTAACTAATTCTCTTAATAGATAATGTGCCGTTGTCGGGGATGAAATAAGTGAATTTATTAACGTGACAGTTATTGTTTTAATACTTTTTACTTGCTATGTAAAAGAGTAAATAGCAAGGGCTCCTTAAAATGCATCGCGTCGTTGGCGCACTCAAAGTCACAGATGTCCATTACTTACATAAACTTGAACAGGCGCGAGGACAAATCCGACGCTGAGACCCGAAATAAATCTGCCAAGTAGCACCACTATAAAACTTGGTGCAAAACCGAGTAGCAGCCAGCTGGCTGCCCATAGTGGTGCTGTTAGCTGCAAAGCTCGCTTGCGGCCGGCACGCTGCATCAACGGACCAGACAGCATACTGCCAACAAACGCTCCGAGGGGGGGAATCGCACCTAAAAGAGAGGTAAAAGAAATTATTCTAGTTTTACTAAAGGATACTGTAGAATAATATGCTATAGCGATGATGAGGCTACTTGGGTACTGAAATCCCTCAAGGATTGTCAATGCTGACGTATCTTTCTCCTGTGGGGTACGCGAAAGACCCAGTAACTTCGTCATGGAGATCGACTGCAGGTTGACAAACTTCTAATACTTTTCAGAACATTATGGAGACCTTGACACGGAACAAAATGAGCAAATGTGAAAAATCCACTCATAGATGAAAAACTACACAGAAAGTTCTATATAAATGTAAATCTCAGAATAGGTATCTTCTGGACAAACACGGAAACAAGATAATGTAATCTTTAATGTAGAAGAAAAGTAGAAATGTAAATGTAATGTAGAAAAAAAGACAACAAAGTACAATGTACGACAGAAAAATTTTGTATTATCACCAAATTTTTCATCTTAACAGTTTTATAAAAACGATTTCACTGTAAAATATCATTCAAAGAGGGTTAAATATATAATACCTTAATGTTTGTTTACGGGTTTTTTGAATGGTAAAGGTTAATTTCAAAGGTGAGCTACATGTATAAGACATAATTGAGAAGCAATCACCGGCAGTTGAAATGGCATGATTGCACTGATGCGAATTCTGTAACACTCTCGATAACACATGATTTAAAAAACAATGTCTGTCCAGCTCTAAAAATGAATAAGATGAAGACCACACATATCATACATACACATATCAGTGTTATGTCAACGGTAACGGAGCCGTGTGGCGGTTCTGAGGATTCTGATTACACGAAAGGCACCCCACCGTCACACACCTCAGTGTGCACCTAGAAAATGGTGAACGTGTCTATTTCATTGAAAGTAATTTCCAAGAGAGACTAACTTCTATTCCGAAAACAACACTCACCGCTTTTTCGCATCTCTGTACACATGACGAATTCGCAAAAACACTTCTCTATGTTGAGGTAATGAAATATTACACATGGAATTATTAATGTGCGAACCTAAAATCAACTAAGTTACTTATTATACAAAATAAACAAAAGGAGGTACCGTTATTACGTACCTAACTAACAATCCTAATGAAAACGAATAATAATAAGGACGAAAATAATCTACTGGAATCTAACAATTAAGAGAAAAATTTTAATATTCGCATGCATTTGACAGAGTCGTCTGTAGGTATTTGTATAAAGTTTTACGCAAATTAATTAAGTTTTAACTAAGTCACCATACAAACTTTCATCCCTTATTTCTACTGCTAAGGGTTTTCTTTTAAATTCCCGTTGTTTCTTACTACCTGTTTTCATATTTAAAGTTTCCTTTTTATTTGAAATTAACGTTATAAAATAAGTCTACAGTCCAAATTTTGAGTTTCTAAGTGTAGCAGTTTCGACTAGTTTGTTAGAAAACTTTCATCCCCTCTTTTATACCCTCTGGTAATGAATATCAAAAATGGAAAAACACGTCAATCTTTATTTTATTTTAACAGTATTTACGTAAATTAAGTTTTAACCAAGTCGCCATACAAACTTTCATCCCCTTTTTCCATTACTGAGAGTTGAAATTTTTCAAAATCCTATAATACATATTAATTAGTATTTAACTAAAAAGCTGACCACTAATTTTCATGACTTTAACTTCAAGGCTGACGGACTTCCATACAAATTTTCATCTCCTATTTTAACCCCTTGTTTCGCAATAAAAAGTAGGCTATGTCCTTTCTGAAGTTCTAGTTAATCACTGTACCAAATTTCGTTAAAATCAGTTCAATAGTTTAGTCGTGATTGACCAACAGACAGACAGAGTTACTTTCGCATTTATAATATTACTAAGGATTTTACCTCTAAAACTACAGTTAGTGTAAACATGATCAAAATTATAAGTACCTATGACTTAGTTAGTTATCATTGGACTAACCTCAGTCAAAATCGTCAGTAACTTTGAACAATTTTATAAATTTTATCACATTCAACATTGCAATCTCCGTTAATTCCATAATTACGTTTCCTATAATGCATAAAGCATTAACTTCGTTCAATCATAAACAATGTAATAATCATGAACAAACGTGAAAACAGAACAATTAACAATACTGTTTGGTCATTGTATAATTCTTTTGATTACAGTAAAATCCAACTTTGAACAGAAATACCATTAAGATACTTTTAAAATGAATTATAAAATTAAAGTCTCTTGTGTGATATTGATTAACGAAGTTCTATTACGATTATATTAAGTATAACGAAGTACGATTTATCGGTCATCTTACATCCGATTTAGGAATGGTCGACCATCTTTTTGAGATAATAAGTCAATCAACGGAATAGGATTTTGAAGTTCTTTTATTATGTATTATTTATTATGTTAAATATTATACTCGTGAAAATATGGTCTCATGTTTCCTAAAATCTGACGTAGATCAGGAAGGTGAAGACTGTACTGGCGAGAAGACATCTACGAAGACATTTAGCAAATTTCAGTCACAAATGTTAAACAATTAGTCCAAAGAAAAGCCTAAATCTTGTTACAAATAAAATTTCTGGAGTTCATTTGGAAAATCAGAGAGCAATTTGTGCAGCAATTTCAGAACTTCCGATTCGTCTTCTTCGTTTGTCGTTTAGCAGAATCTAGAAGACTCTAGAATGAATGAGGCTTCTTGCACTTGAGTTATCCACAGGTTAAAAAGTAAAGATTAAAATTCCAGACACTCATAACTTACCTATCCACGATTTATGCTCGCTGTTTGCGATGAGATATGGATCGTTAACTTCTATAGACGGCAAGGCAGAGGCGGAGTAGCCTCTCACTAGCCCAATGATGAGGAAAGCCAGCGAAGCGCCCATGGTTAGCCATAGCTGAAACAAATATATATACGCATTGAAAAGGTTTTTATTAATTTAGCCAAATTTATATGTTTAGGCTCATGAGTGCATGAGTGAGTGCAATGAGACTTTATCATTTACACTAGAGTATTGTAACGGATACGTAGAATCATTTCTTCAATACAATTTACCCAGTTTTTACCTAAAGATTCTACCAGATCCTTTAAGTATCAAAACAACAGATAATAAATTCTGTCGGATATTTTTTTCCCGACAAAAATATACCCGAACATTTCCCCTAATTGAACATGTTTCCTCTGCCATTACTTCGAATTTATTGATATTTAATTCTAGTATAACACAAAAGTTTTTAGGAGCTGTGGCTAAACTGCGCAAATATGAATATACTATTATTTATCTGTATTTGTTATATTATATGTTATCTATGTCTATGTTGATAATAATATTGGAACGTGGGCGAATCTGTATATTTTATTTTTATTTCTATATATTTCTTCAAATTTTAAGGTAGGTAGGCTTTCTTATCGATATAGTCATTATGTTGGTACTGTCGGCTGTCTATATCTACATATCTGCCTGTCCACGTATCACACTAGTCATTTAACGTATTTGGATAATACTTGGTATATTTTAGCCGTATTGGGGCAGCTTAGAATATTACCCCCAATCCCATGCTGGCAGAACAGGGTGTCGTAAGTGATAGGGCTTCGCATATGGATTATATTATCAGTATTATTATTAATTCATTGATATTATTATCTTTCCGTGAAGCTTGCCTGGCTAGCTACCACCCTCCTGCCTGAGTCAGCAGCCAAACGACTCGTCGTGTTCCGGCTGGGAGCTTGAGAGCCAGTACCTTCTTTCTAACCTTCTTCTCATTTCCCGGCCGACAACGCATCAGTGATGCCTTTGGTCTTTTTCCCTTCCTTTCATCCCGGGAAATGGATCTATTCCCATGGACTAGGAAATAAAATTTAATATGGAAATTTTATTAAGAGAGTTGTGGAGTTGTAGCTATTGAAAAAAATTAAGTAGTTTCAAATTCAGACAACTCAAAAAACCAATTCGTATAATATATATATATATATATTCGTATAATTCAGGTGCTATTTATGAACACAAAGAGTTACTAGATGAATAAGAAAATTTGTAGGTACTTTGGTATTCCTTCATACTGAATTAACATCGTGTAATTGAGGTATTTGAGATATCATGTAATTGATATGATGATGATATCATGTAAATGAGACATCATGTAATTGAGATAAGTTTTGATATGATGAGACCCCAAGCCACCTATACCTTTTACATATGCTTTGTTTGGACCCAAAGATACTCGGTGAGCTTTACGCTCCTACAACATGAAGCTTTCCATAAACCTATACCTATGTTAAGTTATGCGATATAAGTACATACTGTTATTTATTGAGATAACAATAGAAATATATTTATAAATAACCCGTAAGAAAAGAACACAGCAAGGTGAAAACTATAAAAAAAACTAGCGGCCTTATCCGACTTCGTTCTAGTTGAACACATGGGATGGGACAAACAGACAGACAGAAAAAAAATCTAAATGGTAAAATTGATGACACGCTGTCAAAATAATTCTCATGAAATTTAACAAAAAAAAATTGAATCTACAGACAGAAAGACCTTACAAAATTAGATTGATAGATAAATTTTGCATAATCTATCATCTGCGCGATCACGTGTTTTCACTACATACTTACTTACATTCAGATCGGTCAAGTGGTTTTTGGGTTATCTCGTTACCTACACGAAAATCTTAACAGATTTATACAGTAGTATAGACAAGTAAATAAATGTTTATACGTATGGTAGCAAACATACACAAACGTGATATCGCAAACACCGACAACCGGATAACAAACATTTATCTGTCATATATATGTAACCGGCCGAGAATCGAATCCGGGATCTGGTAGAATCACTATCAACTAGACTACGTGTCATCAAAAATACATACCTAGATACGTGTATACATAAGCGATAAGCATAACGTCATAGCACAAATAAAATTTAAAATTGCAATTATGATAAAAGTATATATAAATATATATTTCATAATTGCATGTTTTCCTTTGTGGGTGGGAGGGAGGTTTCATGTATGTATAGAAGTATATATCATCATTCATTGTGCTTGCGGATTGTTGCAAAGTAAATTAATACTAATTTAATAATAATGAATTTCCGCAAAGTAACGCCTGATACTATCAACTAGAACAAAATATTATTATATGCACATTGCAAAACATACTGAAATGTTTGAAATCAATGTCGAGCCTGGCACATCTCTTATATACACTTAAAAAAGAATTATCAACTCTGGTTACATAAAAATACATACAGACGAACGCCGCCTTTTTTACTCGTAAAGTCAGCTAGTAATCTTTTGTCACCAAACCGGCTGTATTACGCATGGCAGTTATATTAACATAATAATAAGCATAAGAGAATACATCACTGTACTGAAATAAAATAAATTTACTGCAGTAGTTTAACTCGTGAATTGTCGTAAGTTTAGATAAAAGGCTTGTACAATACGAGGCAAAAATATAAAATAATGTCAAGTAAACTAATTGATAGATTTTAAAATTTAAATAGACTTAGTTTTTTTGCACAACTGAGTACTCGATTATATTCTCAGAAGTGTGTGAAGTCGGCCGATAGTAAGCCAGTGTATTAGACTAATCTATCAAAGTTGTGTGTTTATTTATCAGAAATTTAATATCCCTTGTTTCGGTGACGGAAACAAAATGACACACCTGAGTGTTCTCAATAATGTTCTTAAGTGTGTGACTTATCTATACGCACTTAACTAATGTATTGGATGTTATATGTTATGTATTATTATTATTCTCTATCTATCTCTAACATTTAAGGAGAAGAACTGAAACCAACTGTGAGAAAGGAACATGTTTTATGTCATATTTCTTCATTCAAAACTGTACGCAAATCTGAAACTTATTTTCAAGATCACGCACAGAATGCATACAGATCTATTAAAAGTTTATTCTCGTATATCGACCATACTTAACTTTTTATTTTTATGTTTTCTTTACTTGCTCAGTGTGCCATTAAAAGATCGCTTAATAATAATACAACCTCCTTTTATGCAGCGCCTGATTAGTATTCTAGTATAATTATTAGTGTTATTACGAAAAATTAAAGATATTTGTAGCCATCTGTTCATCATCATCATAATTATAACTTTTTAATTTAGCATCATTTCACTTAGATTATATAAGCTGACATATAATACGTTTTTAAATAAAAAAATCACGTATCATAATATAACGCATCATAATCGTATGCTTCGTACTATAGGAGAAATTGATAACCGAAAAGACGAGAACTGCCTAACAGCAAATAATATTAAAAAAAAATTAAAGTCAATTCCTATTTTTATTAAATAATTACTAGCTATAGCTAATAGCTATGTATTTTTGTATGTTTGTATGTTCGTAACGAATAAACTCAAAAACTACTGAACCGAATTTACAATTTATTTCACCATTACAATGATACATTATCCTTGAGCAACATAGACTATACTTATTATTAGAAAAAATAAGAGATCCTTGCTAAACCTCCAGTAACGTAAACCAAGGTGTAAAAAAATTTGCTTAAAAATTTCTTTCATCGCATACGCTGCGGAAACTATTAATAGAACAAAAAAATGTTCTACAATATTAGATAACATATCAATATCTACAAATAACTTCGCGATATTGTATGTCCAACTATTGTAATTATGTTACTATAGCCACTTTTTACATTTTAAAAGCTGACCAAATTCAGACCATGATAACCGATACCTTCGCATTGAGCCTTATCCAAATAAATCATTTCATATTCAAAACTGGTTCAATACCTATAGATAACGTTTGGAATTACTGAAACATTCCGTTCAGAAAATTTTACGAATTTTATGAAAATAAACACCGCCAACGCCGCCGCACAAAGATCAGTGTGGCCCCACGTAAAGCAGCCGTAGTGTAGGCCGGCGGACAAGGGGTCGAGGGAGGGGACACGAAGTGCGGGGCGGGGACATCTATAAAATTGGTAGTCGCGCGGTCGGTTATGCAGTGGACATGTGCAACATTTAATATTTCGACTATTTTCACAGCATATGTATGTATATGTTATAATGAAAAAAAGAAATACCTATGTCCTTTATAAAGATAAAATTATAAATATATCTCAAAATGTTTAAAAATAAAAGTACACCCGTGCGAAGCCGGGGCGGGCCGCTAGTATCTTATATAAGAGAAAATTGTCCCCCATGTAAGACTAAAATAAATGTATTAAACAGTATTGTTCTTCATCGGCGTACAATGCCACCTACACAACTGAATGCTACTGTACTACATAGTTTAACGAATATCGTAGTTTCAGTCGTGCGGTCAGATGTCGCAATGGAAATTTTTCGTATTAAAAGAATAAAATTAGTTAACTACATTTAATTAACGAATTAATATTTGAAATAACTGTACCAACATCAAGTTTCATCCACTACAAATTAAAAAAATCTTTGAACTTGAGTAGATGAATAAAAAGTATTTGAACAAAATACATAAATATACAATTTGTTAGGGATCGGATTTCTGATATTTTACCCACGTATTGTACTTCAAATGTTATCGACAAAAAATCCAATCCATGGCGCATACTTATCATCAACATGATCTTCAGAGTTCGGGAGTTTTTTTTTTTATGGCTTGGGCATCCAAACGTGCAGACGGGTCACCTGATAAGTGTTCACCGCCGCCCATGGACACTAGCAACACCAGAGGCGTCACCAATGCGTTGCCGGCCTCGAAGGAAATTATAGACCCGCTTCTTGAAGGATCCCATGTCATAGCTTGGAGGAAACACCGATGCAGGAAGTTCGTTCCACAGTTGACACGTGCGTGGTACAAAGCTACGTGACAACCGAACTGTGGACGAATGCCAGGTATCCAGGTGGTGTTGATGGAACCTGGTACTTTCGTCGTTCAAATGAGTATGGCCACAGCTGATGACATACGAAACTAACGAGAAATGCTAATGAGCGCAACTCAACTAGTTGGATTGAGGAAACTCGCATGCCTTGAAAATAATGGCGGCCACATTGAACAAGTTTTATAAATCTTGTTTTTTTATATCGTAAATAAAATGAACTTTTTTATTTAACGGTGTTGTTTTTATTTCATATAATATGTAGTTTTTGTCTCACAGTCACCTTCTTATCGTATAAATATCTTTCTCGTTCACACACAATGGAATGCTACCTGTTGTATGAATGACTAATTATTTGTCAATTTTGATACTTGTAGTTAGACCCCGTTTTTAAATTATTAGCGTGAATACCAGTAATATTGTAAAGTCACTAACTCCGCCAGATTCTACATGAGCCGACTCAACAGTCTGTTGGGGAGGCACAGTAAAATGTTCCTCAGAAGCAAGCGAACGCTCTACAAGGTTTGCATACGACGGGTGATGTCATACGCCGCCCCTGTCTTCGCACACGCCGATCCCCGAGTCCTCTATCCTATCCAAATAGTCCAGAACCTTTTTTGCAGGATCGCAACCAACGCTCATTGGTGCGTGAGGAACGCCAACCTGCACTACGATCTACAGCTCCCCACAATTCAAAAATCTTTTGAAGACTATTGCACTGCATTTTTTAAATCCTCAGAGGAACATTCAAATCCATTAATCAGACAGGCAGCGGATTACACCGCCCCTAGTCTTACAGGTCATCAAATCCGGAGGCCAAGGAACGCCCTCACAGATCCCCCTGACAAGATATCTGCCGACTTGGACTGCCGACTGGCAGCCCACAGCCAAAGCTCAAATCATAACAGTTAGTAGCATCCTTAAGATGCCACATAGTCTCTCCATTCGACAACACCTTCAGTGTTAACAACAAGCGTATGCTCCCTTGGGAGTGCCTCTAGCACCCTTTCCTTCCCTAAGGATGGGTCGCTTCCGATGAAGGCTTAGAGGCCACAAGGCCAAAGCCAACTCGGGTGGTGTTTAGTGGGTAGGCCCCCAGGTTTCTCGGGAGTCCCACATAACCAGCGCAGCCGGCTGCGCTATGCGTTATGCTATGAGCATTCACCACCCCCCTCCCGCGCTTTTCCGGAGGGTAGCCCATTTTCCATCTTCTGGGCGCAAAAAAAAAAAACCAGTAATATTTTGAGATTTATTTGTTAGCCCGGCTTACTGCAAACAAATTAGAAGAAAAAAAAACGATAGGTGAATAGGCCCGGTTTTTAGGTAAAGCATAATAACTAAAAAAACAAAAATCATTACCAAGTATTTGATCTAAACTAAAAGTTTTAAATTATTATTTTTTGTAAATTTTTATCAAATTTGGTTTTAAATGATAGCAAATTTCATTATCTTTAAAACAAGGTGACCTTCAAATATGTGAATAACATACGATCATAAAAAAAAGAGTTTCAATGAACTCGTAAAAATACGAGATATGAAATTTAAAAATGGCTCCCATTCAGAGGGGTGAGCGGTGCGACCCCCCTTCGTATGGTTTTCTGTCAATAAAATTTGAAGTACAATACGTGGGTAAAATATCGAAAATCCGATCCCTAACACATTGTATATAGGGAGCGTGTAGACTAATACTATGAATTAAAAAAAAAAAAACAAATAAATACGTGTCAAACTATACATACATATATCCTCCACCTATTTAAATTACGCTAATTTACACACAATTGATGTGAATAATTTTAACAGTTGTACAATATTTTTTATCCCCAGTTTAGCCGTATGAATGAAAGAAATGTTATTGCCAAAAGCGTAAAAAGTAACAAATACCTGCTTAATAAAAGAAGGCGGGATTTTTGTCATCGTTTGTCACCAAGCACTTTCACAAAAAAAAAAAAAGATGAAATGGAAATGAGCAAACTGAATTTGAAATTTTCGTTTACATTGCATTTTTCATCGTCGTTAGATTTAAAAACAAAATGTTAAAATCGAACGCGGCCTCGAGACGCGCGCGACTGGCCGACGAAGGTTTGTAGTCGGATACTGGATTTTTAACTTAACATTGATGCTACATCATAATTTGTTTGGGTTACCAAGTAATGTTCAGGGGTAAGCGATGCAACATCTTTTGTAATATGAATCAAATACAGTTATAATACAATACAATAATTATTTTAAATATAAAAAGCATACAGCTATCAGATTTTTAACTTATGTCACCGCGAACATTATTTACCTATATTTCGACCCAATGGAAAACACATAAATCGTTAATACTTGTTACAGTTAATAAATGGCTGTTTATTATATAAGTGATCATTATTATATATTACTACTAGTTTATCTATGTATAATTTAATCCAATGATGTAATAATGTACAATGCCTTTAGATTAAACAAAATTTCGTATCGCATTTACGTAATTACGTTTCAAAGAACATCATAAGGGCTTTTAAAAGCTTTTTATTACGTACTAAATGTTTTTCAAATAAATTTGAATGTTACTAACTACATTTCAAATACAAAAACGTGAAAGTGACTATATGTTACAGAATACAAGCATACTGCAAGAATACTGCAGTGTATACTACCTTTTAAAATTGTAAGTTTTTTATACATTTAACTCGCATTATTGGGGCAAGTATAAAAAACGAATATTTATTTATGGATGGTTTGGATACATCTTGGGTACTACATCGCAGGGGCTTAGTACTCTTAATAAAATTATTTATAATAATTGAATATTTTATTAAATAAAAGTAAAAACATAGTAGTTCTATAACAAATTTTATTTATGGAATACCAAATTATCGTAATGTGTTATTTGACTTAAAATAAGTACATATGTAAAATTATAACCACAGAATAAAAATATAAGTACAAAATGATAAAATATAACTTAAAACTTTTCAATTTTTTAAATATTAATCAAATTATTATGATAATCTCCATTTTATATTTTTGAAAATGAATTAATTATAAATAAATTAATTAAATTACCTGTTTCAG
Source organism: Megathymus violae (assembly GCA_003671415.1). Classification (NCBI taxonomy): domain Eukaryota; kingdom Metazoa; phylum Arthropoda; class Insecta; order Lepidoptera; family Hesperiidae; genus Megathymus; species Megathymus violae. Next base: position 1,013,710 of record PDGT01000051.1, read on the forward strand.
AAAAGCCGGGGAAATCTTCAACATATTATTCTTTTATTTTTAAAACCGACAAAAAAATTAAAAGCTCAATTAAAATTGAACTTGTAACAAGAAAAATCTAGTGATGAATAAACATAAATTAAATAATTGCAAAACACAGAGAATAAATTTTGAAGAAAAAAAACAGCAGTCTCCAAAACGACTGACCACTACATTGGCCGTCGACGTTGCATACTAAGAACAACACACATTGATATAATCTTTAAAGTATACGAGTTCAAAAAGCCGGTGCAAATAATATTCTCACATGACATCGATCACGAGATACTTACTGGCAAAACCGATAATAGATCACAATGATAACAGACGTAGTGGTGTCCTAGATATAATAATATAATCACAATAAATAATAATATTAATTACTTTTATTGTTACCTCTATTGCATGAACAATTTTATCGTTCACATATAACAAGCGATCGACTGATATCGACCTAGTGACCCAGCCTTACTCCCGACGCTTTCGAGTTCTAAATCAATCGAGTTTGTTTCGATCTTATGTCATTTTCGTATTCTTGAAGGTCTACGCGAGCACATGATCCAACCGTGGTTCAAATTGGGAGTAAAAATCATTAGAATCGAATAGAGATCGAAAAAAGCGTGCTCCCCACACGTTCTGACAATTCTCGATCGAGTAGCATGATCGAAATCAAACGTCCAAATTTACGATAGCAAAAACGTTACTTTATTGGCATCAAGTTTTGCAATTTGTTAACTTCTATTTGGGTTTACCTAAAGTATGGTTCGTCTGCGACATTATACAATGTTCTGAAGGAAACGCGTCATATAGCCATTCGAGAAAGGAGAAACATTCGAAGAATGCGTCGATACAACTCTTGTCAATAATCTCTGTATAATAATTAATACTTCACCTCTGTATAATGTCTGCAATGGCTGGAGTATCAATTCTTCAGTAAATTATCGCTATAAAAACACCATGATTGACACGGACAACATTTTATTTCATATAAAAATATTTAATCATTTACTAAACAGAATGTTACCGAATAAACAATTGCAACTACTTGTTTAAACATTTACAATAATATTACAATGTATTAAATGATCTTATCAATAATAAATAGATTGATCTAAAATACAAGTGTAATAATAAGTAGATAAGACAGCAGCAGAATTAAATTTACAGAACAAATTGTATTAACAATATTGTTAATGTTCTGCACAATATTCTCCTAGCCTACTGCATTGGCTAGTTCTGCTTCCAATCTCTTCTCTTCTGTCCCAATGAGCTGTTCGTCTCTCTCGTCGTTGTCTGCTTACTCTTTAGATGATTTGGTCTAGTTAGGTTACGACGGTGTGTGACCCTCGCGTTGTTGCTATAACGAAACAAAAGTGGAGTAATACAAAAGACAATTAAATCACTCTTATTGTACAATCAGCTTAAATATAGACTAAACTCTTTATGTTCAACCAAATTAAATATAAACTAAATTAATTGAAGCATTCGTTAATATAACTATGAGCAAATGGATTCACTTATGTTAAATCCTCATTTCACGTACATACAGACATTATTTTATATGTTATATGTTCAATAAATTCAGTTAGTTAACTGCCTGAAAATGGTGGAGTTGATGGACCATCTTTTGAGCTACGTGTGTGTATACTATCAATCTGATATACAACTTCTTCCTCTTTCTCCCCTTCTGGTCTCTCCTAGGGTATCAATATGGGGGCAATCATTCCGAGTTCGTAATGATAAAAAGGAACTAAAACTACATATTATCAGCAGAGGATCTTTAAAAAATTATGAAAACAAAAATCTTACTGGTATATTTATTGGCATTGTTAATTCTTCTGCAAAGCTAATTCCTCCCAGTAGGCCAATTTTTTATATTTATATATTTTTTGCTCCGACTTAGAAAGAGACTGCAATAGCTTAATGTCTTTATCAGTGCGACTAATAGAAGCATTTCTCTGTATTATTAATATTTTTGGTGCTTATTTTTTATCAGCCCAAAACTGAAAACAATACAATAATTTTAATGTAATGAGAGTTGTAGAATACAAACAGGACATAAGCTATTTAATTGATTTATTAATAAACCTCAATAAGTTGGACGCTAATAACTTAATTTTATTAACTATTCGTTTTATTAATTGATTGAGTGAATGTACTATAATGGTGTTTGTTTGGACTTACTCGGGCCATGACTTAGAGTGGTACCCATTGAATTTAACTCGAACATGATCTTGTTTCATTTTGCTTTTTACGACGTGATATACTCGCACAGAACGTATGTATATACCATATAACGATTCCAAGATGGGCGAGATCGGGACATGGTCGTACTAAAAGTACAACATATTTATGAGAATTTATATTATGCGCATTAACTGAAATTAATTTTAATACAGAGTTTGATAGTACAAATAATCATCTTAAATTAAATCACCTTCTTACAACACCACTCTAGTGAAATTTATTAAGTACTCAAAAGTTTAACGCTTTTATTACTTTTATCTTTAAACTTTTTAAACTTTACTGGAATCGCCAAAACGTATTGCTCGTTTCACGACCTATCACAGAATGCCCTCCTGGGCCTCAATCCGACCCGATCAATACGATACCATTTTTAATTGTTCTCATACCTATAAAATATAAACTATATCACCACCGCCTGATCGAACCCGAGCAAGTAAGATCACAGGCGGCGATGCCACAGAGTTGAGTCCCGAAATAATGCGCCGTTATACTAAGTAATTATCAAATTGGTTTTTAAAAGTTTTAAAAGAAATCTTTTTAATTGAGCATTTTTTACATATTTATATGTATAATATTCATGTACTTCTCTCACTTGACTGTTATGTCACCGGATACACTTGTCGACGCTGACACCGTCCGAATGTAAGTCGATCTTGATATTAGATTTGATTTGATTCGGGAGCACACACTTTAGACACTTTACACCCTGTACTTCCCGTTTGGTCCCATTTAAATTTAAAGAAAAAAACTTAGTGTGACAAATAAGAGATGAAACCAAGAAATTCGCCGTCTTCAAATTGAAGTCGGTTTTTTTAAATATTTACTTGTTTTTCACCTCAATTGTAGGTACAGACAGTATTTCAAAATGGCAGTACAAAATAAACGTAATCGGCATTCATAAATTTGCAGATCCCATGTTACAGTTCCATTATACTTAATAATTTTCAATATAATATCAAATTCCATGTTAAACAGTGTAATTAATATTAATAAAGGCAATAATAATAATATATATATGATAATAATAAATAAAGTGAAATTGCAAAAACGTTAATATTAGTCTTAATTTATACACATTTTTTATTAAATTGTTATTATTATTATTATTATTATTATTATTATAAGTACTATTAATATGTAATGTCAATTTAATGGCTGGCAAAAATATTTTTTAAATACTATTAGTATCTTGACACTAATTATGATTCTAAAATCGTCACGTAAGCGATGTTTAGCCCCATAATAGGTTCAGAAACAACAGAGCAGATTAAGATTAAGAGATTTGTCTAAACTGCACAAATCTAGAACCTCCTTACATCCATAAATAAAACGTTTTTGCGTTAAAACTGATGGTATCAGGATTTCCGTGTATTGTTAACTTAGTTTCCTATTCTAAAAACGTAAATCCTTAATTATCTACACTAAAACATTGTTTATGCAAATTTGTGTTACTACAAACAGATATATTATGAAAAAACGCAACGCATATGGTGACGCCCCTGGTGTTGCTAGTGTCCAGGGGCGGCGGTGAAAGCTTACCATCAGGTGACCCGTCTGATCGTTTGCATGCCCAAGGCATAAAAAAAAAGAATCCAGCGGTACATTTCGAATGCTAGCATGGCAATGAACCTTAGTCTTGAGAGCACAAATACAATATTGTGTGAACATGAGCTCAGCCTGTCTAATTGTTCAGAAATTGTAGAGCAAAGACACATCAGTGATCACTTATAATACATGTGACATCATTGGCCTTATAATTATACACATAACCGTATTATAAAAACAATATTTGTACACGTTTAAATCGTCTTGACACTACATTGAAAGGCCATATTTATATCCTTCATCCATCACGCTCATACGCATCTATCTCTTTCTATACTTAACTATCCGTCTCTTTTTATGCCTTACTAACATTTCATCTTTCATGCACGCGTTCATTACATAAATAAATTTTATATCCATAAAAGTAAAGACTTCCGATTCTGCTCCCGTAGCAGACGGACACCTCCGACATACTCTCGAGTAAGTCATCTCATTTTTCGATTGCATTTCCTATGTCGTCGATACCGTATCGACCGCGACTTCATTGTTGCCTTTTAGTGTCATTTTGTGTTGGCATCAACTAAGTATTCGTTTCGCATTTGAGTTGGTGGATACCTAACGGTGACAACGAAGCCAGCTAGCGTTGACCCGGTGCGCTTCTCAGTCCTCTCGGACTGAGAAAATCCGGAGACCCGATCCCACTGCACTGGGCCTTCCCAGGGTGACGGTTAGTGACTATTTCCACTAGGGATAGTAAATGTTCTCGTAGTCTCGTTCGTCCATTTTCGTTTTTTAGATTCCGTTGTTCGTTCTCGCTCCTATCCCTGCTGCGGCAGGGAGGATTGTTAGGAGGATGAATCTATCCGACTTAGGTCTCGTCCGTCGCCTCCTAGAAGTCCTGACCCCGTTCATGAAAGCGCCTCTCGATGAGAAGGCAGTCATCCAGGCCCTCGCAACCAAACCACAGACAGACTCACCCGCGTCCCCTGACGCCTCACCAGCCCACGACGTCGAATTCTCCGACGCGAACTCCGTCTCGTCGCGTAAACGACCAATCGAGTCCGATGGCTCTCTCGAATTATCCGAGGACGGTACCGTCACACCGTCGCAGTCCGACGACCAGGCCTTTCAGCCGGTCGAGACCAAGCGCACTAAGCGCCTAACCAAACGCATCGCGAAGGCGTCCGCAGAGGGAAAACCTTCCCTTCCCACCCAACCCGTCCCACTCATGTCTATCGACACCAGCGCCCCGTCCTCTTCCAGACAACTCCCTCCCATCAAACCAGCATCCCGTTGCTCACCCGTCCCTCCCCAGGTCAAGGCCCCGCCACCGGTATTTGTCCGGGATAAATCTAAGTGGCTTCTAGTCACCCAGCTGTGCGCCGACAGCAAAGTTTATTACACCCACGCTAAAGTCACCGGCGACACCGTCAAGGTGACTTCTCCCAACACCGATGTTTTCCGTGCCCTAACGAGGTTACTCACATTAAACAAGATCCCATTCCACACCTACGCCCTTCCGGAAGAGCGCAAGGTGCGAGCCGTACTCCGCGGAGTCCCTTTTGAGCTTCCTAATGAAGCGATCCTCGCCGACTTAGTCGCCCAAGGACATCCAGTAGAAGCTGTACACAAGATGTACAGCAACACGGGTAGACAAAACCCGCTGGCTCTAGCCATCCTATCCAACACTCCCGAGTCCCGGAACATTTTCCGAGACGATATCACCATCTGTGGTTTATCTTTTATTAAAGTAGAACCCCCGCATAGACGCGGCTTCCCCGGTCAATGCCATCGCTGCCAGCTCTACGGCCACGCAGCAGCGAACTGCTCCGCGAACCCCAGGTGCGTTAAGTGCCTGGAGCCCCATAGCACCAAAGAGTGCTCGCGCACATGCGACTCGGAGTCGCCTCCAGCCTGCGTTCTCTGCGGCCAAGCCGGCCACCCGGCCAACTACCGTGGCTGCCCCAGAGCTCCCAGCCCCATTACATCCAGGACTGCCGCTAGGAAGTCTTGGAGAAATATCCAACCTGGCCCTCCGCCAAACACCGTCGAAAACTTCCCTCCTCTGAGGACGCCTATCGCGCCGCCTAGACCCGAGCATTTTAATTCATGGAGACGCACCGACACGACCGCGACAACCGTAGCTGCTCCCCGCCCTGTCCCGGCCGCCCCGCGGGACCGGAAACAGGCTGAATCGCGCACTAACAACACCTCGCAACCAGAGGGCAAGTCGTTCCTGGCCGAAGACATGAAGCTCGTCTACGACGTTATCCAAAACGTCGACATCGCGGAAATTTCCGTCCTGGCTCGCAAGATACGGGCGGCGACCACACCACAGCAGTGCCTTCTAGCGCTCGCTCAACACAGCCATCTATTAACGTCGTTATAATGCCCCAAGCACTCAGTGCGCCTTCCTGTCACACCGGTCGTACCAAACCTAAGGGCATCTCGCTCGTCTCGTTCAACACTCGCGACCTCCGCAACAACATCCCTGAATTAAAGGAATTCGTTCGCAACAACGCCACGGACTTACTACTAGTACAAGAAACCTTCTTAAAACCCGCCCACACCAAGGGCCTATCAATTTCCTCGTACAATCTTATACGTAACGACAGAATAGACAGAACCGACAGACGCCCCGGCGGCACCATAAGCTGCGCAAGCGGTGGCACCGCTATTTACTTTAGAAAGTCGCTCCACTGTTCCCCTATTGAGACTCCTACACTCACTAACTTAGAAGCCACTATTTGCAAGCTAGGTATGACTGGGCATCCGTCCCTGATCATAGCCTCGATCTATAATCCGTCGGGAACCCCGCTTTTAAACTCTGACTTAGAGGCCCTACTCTCACTAGGAGACTCGGTTATTTTATTCGGAGATCTCAACTCCATACACACGGACTGGAAGTGCCGATCGACCAACGCGAATGGAGTCAAACTTAGACAATTCTTAGAAACACGGGACATCGATGTCCTTTGTCCTTCCTCCCCTACTCATTACCCGGATCACGCACTCAACTCTCCGGACATTATCGATCTCGCGTTAGTTAAAGGAGTCGCGTTTAATTTAAGGGCGATCGAAACGCCTCAACGACTTACGTTCTGACCACCGGTCTCTCTCAAATTCGGGCCTTATGCCACCAATCCAACCACTTCTACTAAAACCTTCACCAACTGGGAAGGCTATAAAAAATCACTAGTAACAGGTCTCGATGTCGCCGGCTCACCATTGGCTACCATCAATTCAGATAACTTCGACAATACGGAAAAGATAGACTCAGCGGTCAGCTCTCTAACGCATTTAGTACAAACATCTCTCCGTGACAACAAGCGTGTAGTCGAGGTGCCCAACCGAAAACTACCATTCGATGTTAGGAATCTTATCCAAGCCAAGAATGCAGCCCTTAGAAGGGCCGCACTCTACCCCACCCCAACGTATAGGAGGCGAGCCAACGCTCTCCAGCGACGTGTTCGCTCTCGTCTTGCCGAAGTGAGGAACTCCAATTGAGACTCCCTCATGGAGGGGATCACACCCTCCCATCAGGCGTTCTACAAAGTGGCGAAAGCCTTCCGAGTAGGCGCCCAACCTCTCACCCCGCCTTTATCACGCCCCGATGGCAGTATCGCCTTCGAAGACGTTGATAAAGCCGAATGTTTCGCAGACAGCATAGCTTCCCAATGCTCACCCAGTTCGCAACCATGCGCTCCCTCACACAGATTCAGTAGAGGATGAGGTCCGTAAAAAGAACTCACTCCCTGTCACCGCTGAGCCCATCGTCGTTTCCGTTGACGAAGTCCAAGATGTCATCCGGGGTTTAAAACAACGCAAAGCACCAGGAGCGGACGGCATCTCTAACGTCGCGCTTAAACACTTCCCCGAGCATTTTCTTCCTCTCTTAGTTCTCATTTTTAATGCCTGCTTGAATCACAGCTTCTTTCCAACCGCTTGGAAGGAAGCAATCGTAATAGGAATTCCCAATCCCGGAAAACCTCTTAACATACCGTCCAACCACCGCCCCATCAGTCTCCTCAAGGCTATGGGGAAAGTATTCGAACGAGTCATACAGACAAGACTAAGAAACCTTCTCTTCCCAGTAGGCGGTCAACCTTTAATCATCCCACAACAGTTCGGCTTTCGCGCAAAGCACTCGTGCCCTCAGCAAATCCATCGCATAGTGGAATATATCCTAAG
>PDGT01000051.1:1022359-1032577 GCA_003671415.1 Megathymus violae
GGTGGTGTTTAGTGGGTAGGCCCCTAGGTTTCTCGGGAGTCCCACATAACCAGCGCAGCCGGCTGCGCTGGTATGCTATGAGCATTCACCACCCCCCTCCCGCGCTTTTCCGGAGGATAGCCCATTTCCATCTTCTGGGCCCAAAAAAAAATAAAATAAAAATAAAACAAAAGTAAAAACCACAATTTGTATTATTATTTTAAATTATGCGCTCTTATATAAAATTAACTGGTTAATCAAATCACGTAGTTGATAACATAAACCCGAGTATTTAATTTACGAGTAGCATAAGCGTGTCGTATATTTGACATCAGAATTTAATTAAGCGTATTTTGACGCCTACCTTTAGTTTTAGCTTAACCTATTACAAAGTTGATCGCTCCGTTGTAGTTAAAACACACTATATTCAAATCGCGCTCTATTTTTGTGATTTGTTTACTAGTAGTAGTTTCCTAGGGGTAAAAATTTTACTGTCTGTCTTGTTTGTCTGGCTGGTTATATAGGTGGAAACCATTTCACAAAGTTTAGATAAAAGGTGTAATATTGTTACTCATATTATGAGCCATTATCTCAGGTACTTTGTTCTCACGGAATCTGAAGTAAAAGTATGGACATTCCGTTAAGAAATTTATTTATATAATTTTAGCAAATCACACAAAATCGGAAAATCTTTAGAAGAAAGATAAAACGGAGTAACCTACACACTTTCAAAAACTTCGTGTATTGAACAAGCACCGACTGAATTTGCAATGTATTTTTTTGGGTACCGTAATTAAAAAATTGAAACTTTTAGGGGATCACTCGTGTGTCTGTTTACCTTACCGTATATCACTTACTTTTCTACAAATATACTGTATGAAATGAATAAACTTAAGCACTTAACCTGCGGATCCTGACACGTAGCAGTATATGTATATGTATAAATTAAAGGAAAATCATGAATATCATTAAAACTATTGAGTAATTTTTTTTATCATTTTGTTATTCCTTACAAAAATTTATTGTTTTGAAAAAATACAGCGTGACATGCAGTTTTCGCGATAACATCATTGCAATGACCAGAGTCAGTGTAATCTTTCATCAAATTCAAATAATTGAATTGCTTCTACTACCGTTTCAAAAAGGTGCTTAACCATTGAGGAGATGAAACGTTGCAAATAACTCCTCAGCATCTTTTTTAAAACTACACATAAACATTATTAATTTTAACATGCCAATCACCACAGAAAATACTCAACATTATAATAGTCAGACCGTGGAGAGATGCTTTTCATTAACTATATATAATTATGATCTATAAGATTACATAATTTCCATGCTAACGTATTGTAATCGTATAATGAAGCGCGTTCTTTATCTATACATAGAAACATAATCATTTCTGACAGGAAAACAAAATCATTCTGGATACATTTATATACGAAACCCAATCTCTTATAAGATTGTTTCGGACATATCTAACTTCATTAACATATTCATTTGCACTTTTAACGAATTCTCTTTATGAACAACTTTTAATGGTGATATATTTAGCCCTATTAAGGGGATAGAATCCTTGATTCCTGTTATGCACATTTTCTACAAATTTGCTAACAACGAATTTGATGTACATTATCGCGTATGCGTTAATATTGAAATCAAACTTATAAATAATAGTTGCACAGTCGCAAACATTAGCATTCTGTCACATGATTTTACATGTCTTGTGATAATTATTGACAAAGATATTGACATCAAAGTTGTCAAGTTTACGTAAACCAAATAGTGAGGAAATATATTATACTAGCCGTAGCTAGTGCAATAAATGTATAATAAATAAATACAATCACGGGACAGCTTAAGTTGAAAATAATAATAATGATAAGCCCCTTATAAACCTAACTTCACGTCCGAATTGAACATCTGTAACCACGTGAGGAGTGGACTTTGTGCAGCTTTTTAGCTATTTACTTACCAAAGATCAACGAAGCTATAGTACACTCCACATGAAATGAAATTGAGAAGCGGCAATAAACTACCCCAGCCGGGTACCGGAGCGTTTCGCGATGGAGAACCCCGCCTCGAGCCTTCAAGTCCAGTCGTTAACTTTGCACCCATTTCCAATAGCCCAAAAAAGCGTAGAAAATGGAGTAAAACATGAACGAATTTATCCTACGCACGAATTTTCAACTTACTTTAATGGAGACAGATACAAGAGGCTACTTACCATCACTTCACATAAAGTTTGTAGAAAAAAACCCAGAAATGCATATGATAAGTAGACAGAGAAGAAGATGAGAGAAGGGCTATAATAAATAAAAAGTTATTTACGCAAAATAAAATTTATCTTATAAGCAAGGAAGTGCGCCAGGAAATCATGTAAACAACATGTAAACAAATATACACCTACAATCTTTACATTTAACCGTCTTAACCAATGAGCCGAGTATACAAAATAACAGGTTAAAACATGGTAGTAAATTTATTTATCCATTTGCGTGATAAAATTTTTATCGGTAATAAAATTTTTGTTAAAAGTATTTAATTTTTTTTTTAAGTATGTAAACGTAAATTTTCGGAAATTTTTGTTAAAATATATAATAATGTCTACAAAATTTCATTTTTCGTTCAATAGATGTGGAAAAATAAGGTGTTGTGTAAAAAGTTGCGACTGGACGATAGGGGTTAGTTTTTTCATCAAACGTGCTGTGCCTTATTAAAGAGTCAGTTATAACCGCTTCCTTGTTGGTTAGCATTACATTCCAGATAACCTAATTACAAAGGTTTTAGGGCAGTAATATGATATCCCTCTTCGCTTACCAAATTTCAATACTTTTCGTCCAGTAGATTTGAAGAAAATAGGACACAAAAAAAGAGACAGTCGCGCGAATGCTGCTATAATGGTATTGGGTTTTTCTTAAAATATGGTACAGTGCTTAGACAATAACGTAGCTTACCTCGATGAAAAGCTAGACTTCCTTATTGGTCAGTGATACGTCGGTAACCTCTGGTCTACTTTACCATCATATTGCTACTATGATCACATGAAACTCCATCAGTCTTTTGCAATCAACACAAAGCCAAGTAAAAAAAGCAGATAAATAAAAATACTAAAACTAAGAAAAAATCATAATAATTGCTATCAAAGTAAATTTTTGTGTTGTCTGTAGCATTACAATTAAACTGATAACCAGTATCGATGACTGATAAAATAATTTTACTGACACAGTCCACTTAGTATTGTGTAATGAACAGTTTAAACATGTTGGCCTATTTGTTTTGTGTCGCTGTGTTGTCAGGACATTATGTCGAAGGTACGGCTAAGATTTTTAATTACACATGTGAATTGATTAACGTGTTCAGAAGTTTTGAGACCATTTTGCCGTTGGAGACTTTGCTAACGAACAGTCTAGTAACATGGATGACTTCAAGTCAATAGTCTATATATATATATATATATATATAGTCAATAGTCTGAGTAGGCTATTTTTAAGTCAGTGTGGTTTACCATCTAAGACTACGTCGCCACTTAGGTGCCACCATGTGGGATTGTAGTCAAGCGAGCAAAAGATGGGCCTTCGAAGTGGAACATGACAAGTTTGATTTCCGAAGTAGAAATGAAATGTGTTATTTTGAGCGGGCCTTTGTACAGCCTAGCATAATTTAGCGAAAAATAAACTTATTCACAAAAAAATATTTATAAAAATATTCAATAAAATCTCTGATAAATTAATATAAATAAATTATTTCTAAGTATTTACGTATGACAACAATATGGTGGCAATCATTGTTTCGAAGGGAACTGTCAAATACCTTGCCTGTGATGAATTATCTGTGGAGTTTGAAAATCCTATACTTACGCTACACAATAATTCGATTTTACATTACGTAAATTGCAATTTATGAATTTGCAACTTTTATTAGGTTAAAATTTCAGTAAGCTACCCGTCTGCCTTCTCTGCGAATCTTCTTTGTGATTTCGTACAAATTATCATGTTTTATCATGTTGCTGTGCAGAAGCCATAATCTGCATGTGGAAGCATCATTTCATTTACACTTCGGCACATTTATTTACTTATTCATCCGAAATATTTACATATTACATTGACGTTTGATATTCATGACGTATTATATCAATAACTGTCATATGCATCCGCTGACTATCCGCCGTCTGCCACAATGTTTCAGTGCTACAATATGTTATTCACTAACTGAATTATTGATACTAAACCAAGTTGAAATATGGAATTTGGATAATAAGGAATGCTTTCGATTAATAAGATATATTTTCTACAAGCTCCATACATTTGTGAAACATCTCCTTTAGGTGTGTGTCCACAACTGTCACGCTAGGTGATTACCTGAAAGCGTGAGCACCATAGCTAATTCATATCTGTTTCATTAAATTCGTCGCTGATGCTTCGTTGGTCGAGAGTTAGAAGGTGAAACAGATGTTCAACTGTCTCTCGAAGAATGCAACTGGAAACATTAAAATATTTACCGGTCATTAATCACACACAAGAAGTGTGTGTGGGATGTGTTTGTGTGAGAATATTTATATACTTATTTATCCAGCACTATTATGCACTTAAAGAATATACAGACGACCGATGCAGCGTCTCGAGTGCCAAGGTTTCATTTATTAGACAACAATGCATAATAACTCAATCTTTCTGTGACGTCCAATTCGCCAGAAGATTTAACAACCTTACAAGTTTACAACTATTGCCGATTCTGTGCTACTATTACTGATTGGTAATATTTTTGTGGCAAATCCCAACTTTAACATGGTATTTAAAACTGAAACTGTTACTTAGTCACCATACAACATATGTATATGTATTGTAAAATACACAATTTGCTTTAAATTTTTCTTGTAACAAAATTAAGCAGGCGTCGATTAATTGTGACGTGTGTCATGATGATGATGAAGGTACTAAGTTTGTGTATGATACGACAATGGAAACTAATTCCTCATCAGACGTAAACGGTGCCGTAAAAGAACCTCTCTGAATGTCACGATATTAGTAATTGCTAAATCCATCTGAATGACAAAGATTAGAGTATACGTCCGCTCTGTACCCATACTAATGTTTTCAGTAAGTGTATTATTTAGTGTATTCAAATATTAATCTATGTACATAATCATTAATTAATTTCAATCATTCAAGGGAATAAAATCTGTAAGTATACCTAGTATATAATGTCATGTACAGATTCACTCTTTGGAAATCATGAAGAACTTTCAGATTACTTCACGACGTTTTCTTATCAAAGCAAGTATTATTATTTTCGAATACAAACATAGTTTGATAGTATTGTAGTATTGTAAGATCCTAAACGGGGTCTCCCGTGGCACGGCGTTCAGACCTTCGTATTGCTTAATATTTAGTAATGGCAATTTTATTACTTACCTATCGGTCTTGTGTATCATGTTTCCGGCGCATATAAATTATTAGCGTCCACTAGCATTATACCTGAGGATACTCGTAGCGCGTTCGATCCTAAATCCTCGAATTAAATAAATACATATGAATGACAAGGACGCCTCGAAATAACAGTGCTGCAACCGAATTCGTTCAGGTTTAAACTTACTTTGTAATTGCCATACGTTGTTTTAAAAGATGTACTGGGGAGTTTCTTTCGCTGTTTCTTCTCCTCAATATTAATAAACCTAAATGATTAACTGACTTTTAATTTTAATTAAATTTCAATAAATTACACGCCATACCGTCTAAAATATACTTTTTAGTTCAGACTTTGTCTTAGTTTTAAACAAGATACTCTCAACTTGTGTAAATATTTTTTGTTAAAAATATTTTCATTCATGACAGCAAGGATAGACTAATGATTTAAATATTCACGAACCTCTAATTTTTTTCTTAATCTATGAAAGTATCGGAATTTAATTATTACTTGCTTCAGAGAAGGAAAATTTCGTGAAGAAACATACCTACTATGTACCTGAAACTTCTCCGTAATGTTGTCGAAGGTATGTAAAACCAATCTGTAACGAAAAAACCTCGCATTGCAAAAGTCCAGCAGTAGAACTATAGTTAATTAATGATAATTTGGAACGAAGAGGACAAATTTCCAAAAAATCTTTGATGTACAGATACAGACCTACATTTGTTATTGGTAAGAGGATATTAATATACTTATATATTCGTGTGATAAGGCTTTGGAATTCACACCCACCTAACATACGGAACTCAAAAAAAAAATATATATATATATGTGTGTGTAAATTGACCGTTTTATGCATCAACGCAGTCTAAGCCAACTACAACTAGATATCTGAAGTTGACTGTACACAAAGGAAATATTTTTGAAATTTCGACTCAAAATAGAGACAATCAATTGGAACAAAATAAACTTTTTTCAGAACAACCAAAATTTTTTGAAATAAAAGTAATTTCGTGTCATATACCCTTTATAGCATCACGAACATCATATAGCATATTATCAGTGACATAGTACACATAAGAGCAATAGTTTGGGCTTTAGCCAGCCTTAAAATCCTCAGCCAAAAATACTTTAAAATCAATTCAGTATCTGCTCGGAACTATTTGAACATATGTTTGGGAAATTTTAACGATCGCTGACCTACATTAAGAAATAATAGCAAAAGAAGTATATAACAATATTCGAGTTTTATCACTGTCGATTATGTAACAACTATAACGAACATTCGTACCGCCTCCAGCATGCAGCGGTATTTTCTGAGGATTGGTGTACGTTTTTTTAGTTCTCTCACAAATTGTTACGTGATATACATATGGAAATTTTCAAACAATACGTCGAAGCGTACCTTGTAGCTAATATATACTACTGAAAAGATTAGTACCTTAATGATAAATGCGCATCGAGATAATGGCGCCGCAATCAGTTCGGCTGTGTCGATATTTTTTTTCTGTAATTACAACGCGTATGAAGATTAGTTTAAAAAAATTTCTTCGTGTGAATTCCTCGGTTATTTGTTTTTTTCGATAATAAAACATCTTCCCTAACAGAAAAGCAAAGCAAAGAGAAAAAAGGTACATACTTGTTTGGTATAATACTAATATGAAAAACCTATTTACGATTTGGTATTATTGCTATGGCCGTCACATAGATTGCCTGGTTAGACGGCATACTTATAAATAATCCGCCCTCGTTCCGCTACAGAAAATTCCACGGGAACAGATCAATTTTCTGGGTTGTAAACTATCCTAGATACGGCCCATAAAATAAGTAGCAACTATACCAACAAGAATCATGTAAATCATTTATACGTAAACAGAAAGAACATTCCAAAACAATAAGATTAGACCCGTATATCGATAACAATAAATTTTCCAAAAATGAATTCCATATATAGATCGAACGCATTACAGTTTTATTGTTAACATAAAATAGATTATAATTAAGTATTATTCGCGTTAGACAAGATATAAGGTCTACGCCTCATTCTATACACACGAAACTCATAAAGATAGTATTTCCCAGGATCATTCGGCCCGTTCAGACAAACCTACGGGTATGTCACGGTGCGAGAAGGTGCTCATATGTTCTACTGGATGTTTTATACCACGGCTGACGTACACGCCTACTCGGATAGACCTCTGATAGTCTGGTTGCAAGGCGGCCCCGGAGGCTCTTCTACCGGTATCGGGAATTTCGAAATCATGGGACCACTTGATATTAATTTACAAGAGAGGAATCATACATGGGTAAGTGATAACATAACTGTTTTATCTATACTAATAATACAATTGTAACTGATCGCTTTCTGTACATGAACGATATATGAGAAAAAACATTAATACGGGCCTTTATTAACGCAATAGAACACAAAACAATAGTTATTAGAATTTTTGTCTGTTTGTCTGTGCGTTTGTTCCCGCTAATCTCAGAAACGGCTTAACCGATTTCGTTCTGGTTGTCACTAATGTACCTATTGCAGTAAGCGTCACTTAATACTTAAAGTGTGTTTCATTGCAATCCGTCCATAAATAAAAAAGGTATGAATTAATATATGTATTTCTAATTTACACAACGACAAAAACCCAGAAAATGCAGGTGCTAACTTTAATCATAAGGTAGTTTTTCCGACGCAAAGCGAGGGTATTTGCTAGTATACAATAAAGTTTATATCTGGTTAGACGCAATAATCTCGAAAACTACTACTACGTGGATGTTTATGTCGTTTGTACCACATAAAAAAAAATTGTGAAAGGCCTAATGCAATTGAGTAAGTTAGGGCCGAAATCCAAAAATCTGTTTGACGATGGGCGATCCTGTGCTTAATAGTGGCAGTGGGGGAAGCTGATAGCTGTGCGTGGGCTAGGTTATACATATCTCCGAGACACAGTTGTGTGACAGATAAATGTTTGCGCTTCAAGTCAGCAGCCTGCTTGCAGCTCGTTGCTTGAGAATATAAATCAATTATCGAACATGAAATCCTAATTCAACTACATATCGAACCTTTATTCAAACAACTTTATACAAGGACTTTGTGCAATTTAAAATGTTGAGTTACTCGTATGTCGTAATAAACCAAACTTAAAACCTTCGTCTGCGGACCGAGCCTAAAAGTAATCATGGTAGGGATTTGCCATTAGGTCAAACAACTCAGAGTGTGAGTTATTGTTTTATAAATAAGACACCAAATTTACTATACATACATATATTCGGGTCAGCATATTCCATTTGGCGATTTTTACCGAACAACAAAACGATATATTCGATTTGCGTTGCTTTCGCCCGATTGGCCGGCTTTTATCTAGGGATGTTATGGATATGAAACTTCGGTTCCGGATATAGATACGGATATATGAATAATATTTTACCGGTTTCGGTTACGGTTACGGATATGAAATTATTTCGGATTATCCGACTGTTTCGGATAATTTCGGTTACGGATATTAGATGATTTACGACTTGTAAAAATAATGTAATGTATAGTTTAATTGTTTGATTTTTATTTGTAGGTTTTATGTGGTATTATAATCACAAATAAAACAAATTAAATAATAATAAATGTCTACAGTGAGAACGACGCGGCTAATGTATCGGCTCGGTCGGCGTAAACCAGTCATAACGTGCTTTATTTAGACTCTGCGTCTATCCGAAATTATTCGAAACCCTTTATCGGATTCGGTTACGGTTTCAGATACATTTTTATTTCGGATATCCGGTAGTTACGGTTACGGTTACGGAGCTCCATAACATCCCTGTTTAGTACGGTCAACACGCTCGATTTTCTATAGCTGTTGTTCGAATTTTGAACATTTAACTGATACGTTACGATCATTGATCAACGAAATATCAACATAATCCTACGACAGTCGTCATAGAGGTGACATGTGCTGACAGTTTGTAGAGCTGACAGTATACTCTCGCTGATACTGATTAAATTGTGTGTTAATCGAGTTTTGTCTAAGGCTCGCCTACATTTTATATTTCAGTCTACCCTCAGTAGTTTCAGCATACGTCGACCCGTGTATATGTGAATCCTGAAGCTTGAAAAGAACTATGTATATAGGTATTTATATAGACCGGCGGTTTACTTTTGTGTCTTCGGCCACAGTGATATTTTTTAATATCTAATTTTAATAAAAATAATATATGATGGTAACTTATTTTTTAATTTTTCAGGCATTACTAATGAGAATTTTTATCACTGTATTTAGAGGTCGAGGGATGAACTTTTCACAACTAAATCATGTTATATTTTTATGAAAAATTAATAAAGTGACTGTCTGTAGTCAGAGGCATATTGTTAATTATTGATAAAACAAGTTAGTTAATAATTAAGAATACGGAAATCTAAATCGTTAAGAGTGACAAAGGCCAAGCAGATTAGCCGCGTCAACGTTTATGCAAGGTACACAGTTCATCATTCAAAACTCATTCAAAAAAAACCCAAAAAACATTCACGTCGTAGCAGAAGCAACGACGGGATGACAGTGTGGCACTTGTGGCACTCACTTGACAACCCTCAAGCTTGACAGGTATGGATTAATTAGCCGTGTGGTCAAACGTGATATTTTCATACCTATATTGATCGATTATCGATAATGATGCATCTATTTATTTATTTCTTTTCAACCATAAAAAATATTGGTACAAAGGCATCTTAATGCTACTCGTATAAGCATTCTCTGCCAGTCGACCTTCACGCAAAATTGAGAAGCGATGAAAGCGGTGCAAAAGAGTAGAATAAAATAAGAATAGGTACAATATACTATATATATA